>JAGVSP010003723.1:0-73628 GCA_022494985.1 Micrasema minimum
CCACAAACAAAAAAACCAACAAACTAACCAAAACCAAACCACAAAAACCAACCCCACAAACCCACCCCACCACCACCACACCCCCACCACACCCCCACCACACCAACCAACCACCACCCACCCACCCCCACCACCACCCCCCCACCCCCCCCCCACCCCCCACCACCCACCCCCCACCACCCACCCACCAACCCACCCCACCACCCCCCCCCCACCCCCACCCACCACCACACCACACCACCACCCACCCACCACCACCACCACCACCACACCCACCCCCACCACCACACCACCACCACCCACCACCACCACCCCACCACCACCACCCACCCCCCCACACCACCCACCACCCACCCCAACACACACCCACCACCCCACCACACCACCCACCCACCCAACCACACACCACACCACCCACCCACACCACCACACCACCACCAAACACCACCACCCACCCACACCCCACCCCACCCCACCCACCACCACCACCACACCACCCACCCACCACACCCACCACCCACCACCCACCCCACCCACCACCCACCACCACACAAACCCACACCACACCCCACCCACCACACCACCACACCACACCACACCCACCCCCACCCACACCACCCACCACCACACCACCACCACCACCACCACCACACCACACACCACCACCACCCACCACCCCCACCACCCCACCACACCACCACACCCACCCACCACCACCCACCCACCCACACCACCACCACCCACCACCCACCACACCAACCCACCCAACCCTAACCACCCACCCACCCACCCACACACACCCACCACCACCACACCCACCCCCCCACACCACACCAAACCCACCAACCTAACCCAAACCACTAACCCACCACACCCAACCCACCACCCCACCCAACCAAACCTAACCCACCACCCCACCTAACCAACACCACACCAACCCCACCCCACCCCACCCCAAACCCCACCCAACCCACCTAACCACCCACCCACCACACCACACCACCCCACCACCCAACACCTAACCCAACCCCACCCCACCCACACCCAACCACACCACACCCACCACCCACCTAACCACACCTACCCTAACCAACCACCAACCTAACCAACCCCACCAACCCCCACCACCACACACACCCCACACCTAACCACCCCACCACCCACAAAACCCACACAACAACCTAACCTAACCACCCCCCACCAACCAACCTAACCTACTAAACCTAACCTAACACCAACCCACCTAACCCAAACAAACCTAACCTAACCTAACTAACTAACCCTAACTACCTAACCAACCTAACCAAACCAACCAAACCTAACCCACCTAACCTAACCCACACCAACCTAACCTAACCTAACTAAACAACCTAACCTAACCACTAACCTACTAACCACACCAACCCACACCACCACCCCAAACTAACCCTAACCTAAACCCAACTAACCAACCCACACCTAACCTAACCTAACCTAACACCAACCCACCTACCTAACCCACCACACCTAACCTAACCTAACCTAACCTAAACCTAACCTAACCCACACCTAACCTAACCTAACCTAACCACTAACCTAACCTAAACCTAACCTACCTAACCTAACCTAACCTAAACAACCTAACCTAACCTAACTAACCTAACCTAACCTAACCTAACCTACTAACCTAACCTAACTAACTAACCTAACCTAACCTAACCTAACCTAACCTAACTACCTACCTAACCTAACCTAACCCTAACCTAACCTAACCTAACCTAACCTAACCTAACCTAACCTACCTAACTAACCTAACCTACCTAACTAACCTAAACTAACCTAACCTAACCTAACCTAACTAACCTAAACTAACCTAACCTAACCTAACCTAACCTAACCTAACCTAACCCTAACCTAACCTAACCTAACCTAACCTAACCTAACCTAACCTAACCTACCTACCTAACCTAACCTAACCTAACCTAACCTAACCTAACTAACTAAACTAACCTACCTAACCTAACCTAACCTAACCTAACCTAACCTAACTAACCTAACCTAACCTAACCTAACCTAACCTACCTAACCTACCTAACCTAACCTAACCTAACCTAACCTAACCTAACCTAACCTAACCTAACCTAACCTAACCTAACCTAACCTAACCTAACCTAACCTAACCTAACTAACCTAACCTAACCTAACCTAACCTAACCTAACCTAACCTAACCTAACTAACCTAACCTAACCTAACCTAACCTAACTAACCTAAACCTAACCTAACCTAACCTAAACCTAACCTAACCTAACCTAACCTAACCTAACCTAACCTAACCTAACCTAACCTAACCTAACCTAACCTAACCTAACCTAACCTAACCTAACCTAACCTAACCTAACCTAACCTAACCTAACCTAACCTAACCTAACCTAACCTAACCTAACCTAACCTAACCTAACCTGGTTTTTTTTTAATTTTTATTTAATAACTTTTTTATATTACGTTTTAGCGTGTTTTTTTTCAAATGACATTTTTTGTGCGCTCGTCTGTTATGAGCATAAAAAACGTCATTTTGACGAAATCGAATCGTGGGTTTTTGAGATATACGTTTTTTTTTTCTCGGAAAAAAGGCGTGGTTAGGTTATGTCGATTTTTTCATTTGTCCTTGGATCGATTTCATCGAAACTCGGTCCAGACGTCCGACATGACTAGAAGAGAAGAACGCGCAAGCGGCAAGACGATAGACGAAAAATTGACCGACGTTCGACAGTTTTCCTAACGCTCTTTTCCCGACATAGCCTATCTTGGTTGTGCTCCCATGGATTTCGTCGAAACTATTTTTTGCATACTCATCGAGGTCTTTGAGTTGATAGCCATAAAAAAAATTATCATGGTATTTCATCATTTTTTCAATTTTTTTTTTAACTTTTCCAGGTAATAGCATAGATCGACGGACGATCTCAAGGAAATCAAAAGTTAACGGCCGCTTCCGGGCGTGGGTCGATTGCATCGATTTTTTTTTTCGATTTGATCGATTTGCGTCGATTGATCTCGAAATGCTTTCGGGTCAAAAGATGAGGTCAAAAAGGTCAAGTTGAATGGTCAAGGTCATTTTTGGATCAAAGGTCATCCTAATGGTTTTCGACGCTTTTTCGATTTTTCGAGAGAAATCGACGCAATGACTAGGATTTTCGGAAGGTCAAGGTCACAACGGCCGGCGCGAATCCAAAATTTTACCCAAAGGGTCGAAAACGACCCAACGCCCCCAAGGCGTCTCTGCCGGCTCGAGTCGACCCGGACTAACGTTGATGCCGTTTTGTGTGGACGGCAATCTACGCAAAGGATCTTTGAATCCGGTTGGGCTGCAATGCCGGTAAGTGGGTCGTTTTGGGGTTGAAAGGTTTTTTTTTCAAGGTCGTTTATCTCAAAACAGTATTCTTATATTTCCGCGACATTCGCGCCACCTACGGGACCGGCTGAAAGCTCAATTTTAAAAATAAAAATTTTCAAAACACTTAAAAAAAAAAAAAAAAAAAAAAAACGAGGATCTTAAAGTATATATTATGTTTGGCCTTCGACCCCTCTTTGGGCACCTTTGTTAGGCCCCACGTTGGGCGCCATTGATTTTTTTTTTAAAAATAGATACCTAGTGTACCCAAGGTATCTCGCCGCCTCAAGACCTAGAGCGAAGGATTGTGAAAACTTTTTTGTGCAATGAATGATCTACATAATATGACAACCATTAAAGTCGGGCCTCAATTTGGTCTTGTCGAAAGGTATAATAAGTCGCGGAAGTAATTTGGCGTGAAGTGATTTCAAGTTTTCACTCTGGTATTCCGGGCATAATTTCAGGGACATGGTTAGTTTTTCTACTGCTGTCTTCTATATTTTGGTTTTTTTACAATTATTTTAGAGCTAAGGCTATACCTCATCAGGTTAGGTTAGGTTTTTTTAATGATTATTGAGTTTCAAAATTTTGATATTTCTTTTTAAATTACTAGTTAAATTTTAAAATCTGCCGCAACAATCAACTTGAGAAACACGATAAATTTTGTATTTTATTCTTATGTATTAGGTACCAAAAATTACTGAAACATTTTTATGAACCATTATTTGTTTATCTAGCCGCTGGTATTTTCAATGTTTTCTATCTGCCTTTATCTGTGGTAAAAACTTGACGTTATAAAATCAAAATCTCAACTGTCGTTTCCGTGTTGACATGATTAATATTCGTTTATTTATGTACTTATCGTTTAAACGGTTAATCTAGATTAATCTAGTCTCCAATTTATGCAAACTCATAATTTCATGTCTTATATTGACTTTCAAGCAATTTACCATCAATTTATCTAAAAAAAATAACGTACGGTTTTTGTTAAAAACTCTCTTCCCACATAACCTACGCAAAGTGGTTAATTTTTCTTGTCAATTAATCGAATCAAAATGGAAAACGAGTTGAAAGATCTTTTCACCAGAAGAAGCCAAATTAAATCATCGGTTACAGCTTTTGAATCATTTCTAAACAGTAAAAACTTCCGAATAGAAAAGTTGATTCTGCAAGAAAGGTCTTTCGAAACATGAACAATTTGATTCGATTCAATGTAGGTAAAGTGACTTTTACATACACTTCTATCTCTGTTTGGTAGTTGATCTATGTTTTTGGCTGTCAAATTTAGAATACAAAATTTGACTCAGATGAAGAGGAAAACACAAATAAATAGCGAAAAACTTATATAGCGGCGGCGCGCGATGACAGAGTGAAGAAGTTGATTCGAGGAGCGTAGCGGCGTTATTCATATGTTATCGAACCACATTGGAACATGAATGGACACATTGTGGCCTACCCATAGATAATCCTTGCAAAATGAAGTATTTATTCTGGCTTGACCAATCGTTCTCCATGTAAGAAAATCTAGAGATGGATTTTTCTCTCGAGTCGTCGTTACTGATCAGCTCTTTCTAGTGCAGATCAATAGAACGATATATAATTCATGTAAATCAAGACCAACAATCCGATGCGACCCAATACGGCTGCCAGGCTCGTCTATAAGAAAAACGATCGGTCTTCATACAAAGGAAAACTAACTTTGTAACTGATGTTGTAATGTATTTAATGTTTGCCTGGTACAATTTATTCTCTATTATCATCGTTCGGCATACCTACATTTATTTGTTAATATGAAATCCCAGACATTTTCTCAATTTTATATTTGCCTGGTAGAATTAATTCCCCTGATACACACCATATCATCGCGCATCGGTATTGTTTATCCAGGACACACAAAAATTATCTAAATGTTGTAATTTATGTTTACATTATAATATGATCAACTAATAATGTTGGTTAAAATTAATTACAATTTTTTTATGGATCTATTTATAAAAGACCTATATGCGGGGTGTAACAAAACTCGATGTACAAACGGGACACCAGTGAATCTACATCATATTTGCAGTCGATTTTGAATTGTAAATTTTTTTTATTTGACCCTTAGTTTTCGAGAAAATTCAGTACGAAGTAGATTTTTTTTTCAATTTTTTTTTGCAAATTGCTATCAAATATCATGTACTTACTCATTAATCAAATAATAATTAATACCATCCATAAAAAAAACAAAATTTAAAAACACGTTTTAATAAGAATTTGAGCAATTTTACTTAATCTGCCATACTTATGAAAACTTTTGTGAGAAGAAATAAAAAAAAATTTCAAGCTCAGATTAAATCGTCTCCAAATGCGCTGTAGATTCACTAGTTTCCCGCTTGTACATCGTGTTTTGTTACACCCTGTATTTAGGCATACTGCTATTAGCGCAAAATAAAAACAAAACCCGGGCAAACTTCCATATCACCGAGTCAAGACCAGTGGACACACGGATGTCACGTGCAAAATGCGTTAGGGTAGGATCCTAATTTTCGACACCATTTTACTTTTATTTTTGTGACTAATTTTTCTTTTCATTAGATTATTTTAACAGCAAAATAGCATTTAAATGTACATTACATTGATACTGCGTGGGCCATCACGTGATCGCATTCGAAATTAGGTCACGGTAAGAGCACCATTACTGCAATAATAAACTAATTTTAAGCATAATATTTTTGGATTTGGTGTCTTTGAATATCAGATAAGACAAAAAGTTATGGAGGCTTCGTTTTTTTGCAAATTTCACTGGGTTTTGTAAGAAATGCGATCAGTGACGTCACCGATATCATTTCCCCAACTACGGTACCCATTTATAATATAAATGGGTACCGTAGTTGGGGAAATGATATCGGTGACGTCACTGATCGCATTTCTTACAAAACCCAGTGAAATTTGCAAAAAAAGGAAGCCTCCATAACTTTTTGTCTTATTCTGATATTCAAAGACACCAAATCCAAAAAATATTATGCTTAAAATTAGTTTATTATTGCAGTAAAATGGGTGCTCTTACCGTGACCTAATTTCGAATGCGATCACGTGATGGTCCACGCAGTATTCATTGTTCACAGAAATTGACTTGACCTGACAAACAGACTTTAGACTATTTTTGCGGATCCTTCTAGTGAACTTTGCCGGTCAACATAATTTACATCTGAGATTCACTACAATCATCAATGTATCGCATTATGACGGAAATCGGTAAATTATTATCAAAGATGTTTTAATGATTTACGTCATAATATACCTACTAGTCACAAATGCGATATAATATTTACATGTCGGCGTAGATAATATATATTGGTGATCCCTGTCCCATTTCTAATTCTAAATTTAGATTCTCAAAGGAGATAAGATGGATTATAAATTGTTTGTGTTTATTTATCACAAGATATTTTTTCATATTTCCTCTCCTTTATTTCCTTCCTTTATTCCTTGTAATGTTTTAATAATTATAATTATTTCAATATTTCATTCAGTATGTAGTATTTTAATATTAATTTTTTCATATTCATATTCAGTTTGTTATGTTTTAATAATTTATAATAATTACAGTAGTTTATTAGTATGTAGTTTTAATATTCATAAAAATTCCAATACCGTAGTGGTATGTAATGTTTTAATATTTATAACAATTTAGGACTGCCAATACCCAGCTCTTAGCTTATTTGGCAGTCCAGGACCATAAATATGTAACCTTAATGTGTACACACTAATTAAATAAATAAATAAAATTTATTTATTTACTCGTACATGTAATAATATATCAAGCTATTTTAAATTCCCGCTAAACTGTTTAACAGTTTTTAAGCAGGAATTTGCTCTTTATTACATTATGATTTTTTTAATGTACATTATACAGTTTTTGGTATTATTAGATATTATTTAACAGAGTCTATTTAAAATGCGTGGGATTATACATACTCGTAGGTACATGCCGTGGTCCTGTCTCCGTACACATTCATTTAACGCTCTCTTCTCTATATATTTTCCTTTTATTCTTCGCCACGTTCCATACAAGGCCTAGGTACTAGAGTACTCTGGTAGGCCTTGGTTCCATATGTAAGACGGATTGGTTTTTTTGTTTGTATCTTTGAGGAGTTCTTCTGTTATAAGTTGATAATATAACAAACTTTGTACTGGTAAAACATTACAGTTTCGAAATAGATTTTGATGGTTTTTATGGACATTTAATTTTGGATATTTTATTTCCTGACAGTACTAAGTATTGTTTGAAATTCCGTGTATATTTCTCTACCTATTTACATTACGTTATGTTTTATATTATAGATGTCATATAAATGCAAAAGATATATTAACCTTTTTAGATAAACGTCCTGGTCGCCCACTGTTGACTATTCGTCGGCAGTTTGCGTCAGAGCTGCGGGACGTGGACTTGACTTGGGAGGATGCACGGGAGCTGGCGGGCGATCGCTTGGCCTGGAGGCAGTTTGTGGAATCCATATGCTCCACACACGGAGCGGATATGGTATGATGATGAAGATGATGATTTTAGAAAAATATTACCTACATAACAAGACATGTATACCAACTTTTACAAAAAATAAATATCAATTCCGTGAAAATAGTAATACTGATTTTGTAAAATAATAATAACACCTAAGTTTTCCGTTCTCTATACTGAACTCGCACCTCGTACAATACACGGTACACGGTACACGGTACACGGGAAGTTTTCTAGTTCCCCGGCGGCGCGCGCATCCCCGCCCGCTGACGTCACGCGCCCGCGCCCGGGCCGCCGCCCCCCGCCGCGCCGCGCCCCGCCGCGCCCCGCCGCGCCAGTTCGCCACGGACTGCAGGCGCGAGTGTCGCCGCGCCACCTCCGGACCAGGCTCCCGGGCCCCCAGCCCTCGCGCGCCCCTGCCTGCCGAGGTACCTAACCCACCCTGCCCTGTCCCGGTGTAACCCGTTCTCCTCGCTTCTTCTGCTCTTCCCGACTGAGTACAGATACTCGTATTTAATATTTATACTACCAACAACAAACAAACTGTCGTCGGACGGTTCGGGTGCCTGATCACGAAGCTCGGGTCACGTGCGATTAACTTGACAATTAGTAGTAACACCAAACAACGCGCGCCTTTTTGTGGATAACTTCCCCTGGAACCTACGAGTAGATAGTAGTATTAGTAATCGTTCTGGTCGGAATTCATGTAGATTATTTTGTTTTCAGCGAGTGTATCTACTGCTACTGCTACTGCTACTCCTGAAGTGAAGGAAGAAGTGTCGAGAAGTGTTGTGAAGACAGTGCGTGCCGGTCCGGAGTGAGGAGTGAGGAGTGAGGATGTCCGCGGGCGGCGGGCGGCAGCAGCGGACGGAGCGGCAGCGGGCGGCCGGCACGAGCGGCGGCGGCGGCTAGGGCGCGGGCGGCATGGACGCGGACGGGGGGGAGTGGTGGAACAGCTCGTGGGGCCTCGAGGGCGCAGCCTGGGGGGGCCCCAACTGTACCAACTCCACGCCCCCACCCGGCCCCCCCGCGGAGCCCGAGGGCGCCGCCCGCCTGCTGCGCGCCGTGCTCAAGGCCGTGCTGCTGGGCCTCCTCATCCTGTCTACCGTCGTGGGTGAGTTCACCTTCCCACTTCATTGTATTCTTGAATTTTTTTGATTTTTTATATAGGGAAGGTATTGTACCTTGGACTTAGTTGTACCCAGATCTTATTGCCATTGTGTGTAACCTTCATTATGACATGTTGTTACTATTTTAAAAGTGATAGTTTGTAAACAATCCACTAGATGACTAGATAGTACAAAAAACTCATTTCACGTCAGTAGTAGTAGTGGTAGTGGTACAAAATGATACATCTGTAGTTAATTACAGGTATGTACGAGTATCAAAAACCAGCGCACCAAATTAAATTTATTATTTATTTATTTATTTAAACTTGTACCTACATTGTGAGCTTTTTTTTTAAATACGATAGGTAATAATGTTCCCTCACTGGGATATTTCGTGCCTGAGGAAACATTTTCGATCGACATCCAATCCAATCTCCGGCGGTACGAGGGTCCTGGCCTTGTCCAAGAAACGTCTCCACTCGCGTCTGTCTCCGGCCACTTCCTTCCAGTTCCCAATGCCCAAGTATGCTGTGGCCTCTTAGGTGGTCGGATGTCCTCCATCCCTTGCGACATGGCCTGCCCAGCGGAGTCTTCCCATGCTCCTCGTATAGGTCATGCAACTCCTGGTTCTATCTGGAGCGCATCAGGACTATCTACTTGGCCGGAACCATTCCCCCATTTGTGTTACGACCACTTCATCTATTCCATTTCATGGTGGTAGTTTTTGGGCAGTGTTTTTTTGATGTTATATGATGGATAGTGGAAGTAGGTTGTATCATTTTAATTGATATTTATTGAATATTGATTAATAATTATTATATTGTATGGATAATTATATAGACGCCGTTTTCGTATATAATATACTTCAAGGGCGCTTAGATAAGCTTCTTTGACCAAAACAGTAGTGTGCATTTGAATATGAGGTTTTTGATGCATCCTAGTAATAGTTGTGTTCCGAGTTTGTGTGTCTGATTTGACGGTCACCTATCTTATTTTGGTTCTGAAATGATTATGTTATTTGCGTTTATTAATATCACCTCTGCAAAGATCTGGTTTGTTGGACCATATACCTGTGTTCCTTTAAATATCTCAATGAGCTTGTTGTCATCGGAACCTTTAGCATATTTTTTAATATTTTTTTGAAACTTTACTAAACTTGGCCACGCGTCGGTTTGTGCATCAGGAATATATATAGAATGTTCATTAAATATTAATTTGTTCGTTTAGAATATTTATTTCGTTAGGTGGAATTCAAATTTTATTATTAGTATTTAATAATATAAGTAATTTCTCGTACTCTTACGAGCAATGTCTTAGCAACTCTCTGCCAATGCCATTTAGGATTAGGTATGCCTTTCGTAGATACAGAAAAAGTTATACTTGAAGAATTTCTTTTATAGTTACCTTTATATTCATCAAATGTAGTTGATCTCAATAATAATAATAATAAATTGTCCTCAGTTCCAAAGTGCCGGAATGCGGCGAGTTAATACTACGACAAACAATTTGCATCTGTGAAGGTATCGGTTGGCGATGATGTGCGGTGTGCGGGCGGTGCAGATTTTAAAAAGAACTGTTGGAAATTCAGTATGTACACGAACATCAGAATTTCAGAAAGACGGTGAGACGCCGCGCGACGCGCCGGACAATTTCACGAGTTTCCAATACTTATCGAATAATTGTTATTTTTCACAGTCGGAAATTACGTATACATATTGAAGGAGCACGTATGAAGGTGCCGTTTCGTAAGGGCTAGGATTTTAGGGGATATACCTGTATTATCTGGGACTATAAAGGATGATGTATAGGGGGTCCACCCCTATTCTAAGGAAGGGCAGACTCCAACTGCGTGCCGGTTGGGCTTATTGTCGGCTCCTTCCGGGTGTAGGCAGTAGCGAGTCCTGCTGCAAGGATTCCATTTAATAAAGGTAAGCCTATACCAAAAAGTTAATGTTTATTGATTGTTAACGATTTAACGATTTGTACGAGTATAATACTTCATCTTGTCATCAAGTACAACGATTTCGATGATTGTTAATATACCATTTTCTGCGGCGGCGCGTTTGCCCAATGTGGTGAGTAGACCAGCCTACACTACTTGTTGGGTCACTGGTCTCTCAACTGTCCCTACCCACCGCACCAAACGGCCGAGTCGGGGAGGAGGGGCGGGTGGGGGGGAGTGTCCTGGTGATGAGTAATCACTAGTCACCTGCGGCGGGAAGGGTTGAGCGGCGTTTTGTTCCCCGGCCCCTGGTACCTGGTACAACATCGTGGGCGGGGCGGGAAGATTTGTTGGAGGCGGGTGCTCTAGGACGGCTGTCCCCCCCTCCCCAAAACACCGCTCGATAGGGTCGCCCCCCGCCACCACTGCCCTCCGACTCCTCCCGGTGTGGTCCTACGGAGAACAACAGATGCACTCGCTAGCTAGACTAGTCTAGTCGAGGGAAAAACTATTCATGCTATCTTCAATTAATTTGGACCTCGATTATGGTATTTAGATAGTGGTAGGAGTCTTTGGACTCCGGATTGGAAGCATCGCTCCACGCCGCTTGAAATTAGAAACTAGAAACAATTAATTTATTCTTAGCTACCATTAAGGAACTCGAACGTTTATTTAGTTATATACAATTTCAGTTAATCTGTAGAGGGTTAGACAATCGTGTGGTTAGCGGTCACATATTATACGGGTATACTTGAGTGACCGCTATTTAGCTAACCACTTGATGAACAAATGCCTTATTCTTTACTTCACGCGTTTGCGACCATAATTATAATGCCATCGGAATATATCTTTTTTCTAGTAAGGATGGTTTATAGGTTATAGCCAATGAATTGATTTTTTAAATTTTATTAACAATAAAAAATTTGTTGTAATTACATTAAAAAATTCATTTTTTTACTTTTTGACATATGACTAGCCTATTCGTTTTCGATAATTTATTAATTAAAGTTTGTTATCAATAATAAAAACACCGATAAAAAATATTTTATCACAATCAATAACCATAAATCAATTCCTATTGGCACTGCATTGTAAATGGAACTAAAGCCTCAAAGGCAGAGTGACGATGGGCTAAATGAATCCCATATAAAAATGTACATGAATGAACGATCCCACAAATTCTAACGCAAACTGCGACGATAATTATCGACTGTGTACAACTTTGGGACTGACATACTAAACTCCTGATACCGACTGAATAAAATACCCTTCAACAATACCCAACTGTCCGTAATGGAACTCTTTAAAGCCCAATTATTTCAGGCTACTGTACGAGTAGCAGACGCATGCTTCCTGATTCCTAATTCCCTGATAAGTTTTATTAGCAAATAATTTTTCATAACCATATCTGATTAAATCCTGAAAACGGTCCGTATAAAGCTAAAACTGCATGAAAAACTGTGTGCTAGTGTCAGATTTAAGCTGACATGACAGTCAATGTTTTTTATGTAAACGTTTAAATAGACATTGGTTTATTGTATGCTTTTAAATACGTAAAAAAACAATATAACATATATAATTATTAGCTAAATATACCAATTTCCTGAGAGCAAACATACGATAATAACTTACAATCGCGTTTCAAAAAATACACATATTTTAGCGTGTCTTTTGACAGAAGTTTGACAGATGCACAGTTTTCTGAACAAGAAATGTGTTGTAGTTTTTGAACAAGAAGAAAACTGTCTCATATAAAGTGGGCATTAAATAATGTATTTTTGACTTAACTCAATAGATATAGATCATCTAAGTACACATTTTTATGACTTGACAGGAAGCTAGGCGTTTACAGGCTTTTAAAACAGCGACTAAACGTTTTATTAATAGATAGCATTGATAGAATTACGTACCAAGGATGAGATATGCATAAGTCAAACTTGCTATTATAATGTTTTTCTTGGGACCGGCGGCATCCAAAAATATTGATAAATTTCTAACTGAATAGCTCGGGATATAAATTGTAACGTGCCACCAGGATTTCGGTTTAGATATGGAAGATTATTATTCTGGAAGATTGAATTCATGGACAGACAGAAAACAGCTATTTGCCGTAATTACAAAAGTAGACTGTTCTTATGGGTATATTTTGTAAGGTTTTCTCACTTCGAATGAGTGATATTCATTAATTTGTTTAAATCGCTCTAATTGAAAAAGTTTAATTTAGCACTGAAAATCAACATCTAGATGTGAATTACATCATACGACGACTTAGGAAAGATTCCCTTATACCGTTCGTTCGGTCAACTAAACTGATATTGATCGAGATGAACAGAAATGCTAACTATTATATTAATTGCGACGGATTGAATGTAGCAATACTCGCAACATATTCCTAAGCTGACATGATATAATCAAGTAAAACAAGATGTTGCCCGTACAAATGATAATAATATGTATTAATTGTACGAGCGTAATACATCGAATGGGAAATATTCGGTAGGGTTTGCAACACCGTCAAAATATTTAATTAATTATTAAAGATTTAATTAACGAACTATCAAACTAACCATCAAGATATTCCCCGAAATGATAGGTTAGAGAGGATAGAACGCCACAAAACTGTAATACTGAACACGATCTCTCGCTTCACTCCACATGGCATCCAAATCTCATGCACGTAGTGCAATTCCGACAATGGCTGACAATTTTAAGTCTTTAAGCGCAGATTAATTTTATTTGATCAAATTTATCGCCGAGACTTCGGCTGATAGAAAGTATCTCAATTCAGGAACAGTCGCGTACATAATTAGTTTAAATATTATTTATGATTATCCAATTAATGTTGAGACAAACGATATAGATTGTTGGCCTAAAAGCCTGAATTTCTCATATATTACAAAGTTATTTTTATAAATTATTTATTTATTCTATATACAAATATCGATAAAGTAATTATTTTACAACACTTAATTATTTAAGGAAATTTGCGTTATTCAGCATATTCGCAACAACTAATTTATCCATTTAAAACACTAATCAGAAATTATTTTTACACTTAATCATTAGCTTAAGTTTTTTGTTGATATTTTAGTTCAACATTTTAATTCAGAAATTGATCTTTTATACATAGAACTTAATATTTACAAAGATAGCGCTCGAACTATACCTTTTTCATGGAGAAGCGATTATGAATATTTTGTGATATTACACTGGGGAAAAAAGGCCATTTTAGTTATCCAGAATATTAGAATCCAAAGTTCTTGTCCCTTATCCATTAAACATTTATTGACGATTCTTGACGAACATTATAATTATAATATAATTGTAAAGCACAACTCGGAGTTGCACAATGGTATACTATTGCTTACATTATTACTTAGGTAAATATTTGATGAGTTAGCATTTTATAATTTGAATTAGGTTGTAAAAGTTTAACTTTCATTTCTAGCATTTAAGCTAAGCATAAGTACCACTCCTGATAATTTCGAAAAATTTCATTAAATCGACAGTAATCTGAAAACTGGTTTTGATTATATAATAATAACGCTAAATATTATTTATACTCTAGTTATAGGTTAACTGATATTGATAAAATAAATTCCAAATCCCAAACTGCATAAAAAAGAAATATTTTTTCTAAATTTGATTACGTAAAAAATGAGATATCACTTCCGATAAAAAAAAAATGAATGCTCTAACCTTGATTTTAGCATGGTAAATATGACGGTAGATATTTCAACAACATGAACCACAAAGCGAAACGTCAAGCCGACATCATATAATTATTATAAATGTATATAAATATGAGTACTCGTACAAGATTAGCTCCAATATAAGATTTTTTCACTGAAATTTAAAACTAATTCCCTTTATCTGCTGGCAATTTACGAACAAATTTTTAGTGAATGGTCTTAAAACGGTCCCGTATAAGACTAAAAAGCATGAAAAAAGTGTGCTAGTGTTAACCGGAAAAAAAGCTGGAAATTGACTAGTCAATGTTTTTTATGTAAAACGTTTAAAGTAGACATTGGTAATATTGTATGCTTTTAAAATACGTAAAAAATTTAAATCTTTTACTTTAAAAGCTGAACAATTTAATTCCTGAATATGTAATTTTACGATAATAACTTACAATCGCGTTTCAAAAATACAAATATTTTAGCGTGTCTTTTGACAAGAATTTGAAGACGCACAAATTTTGTATTTCACCAGAAACCGTATTGATTTTTCTGAACAAGAAACTGTCCTTAAAGTTTAATAATTATTTTATTAAATCGATTTACATAGTGACTGAAGTATCGGTATTTTGACCCATTAAATTTACATTTTTGAAGATCAGATTTCCGTTAATTTCACATTCAACATGAACAAATAAAATAATTTGTTTTACACAGTTAAGGAGATGGCAAAATTTCCCTAAATTGAATAAATTATTAAAACATTACTATCTTATTTCCATTTTTTTCCGATTTATAGTGAATGTGTGTATTCAGTAGAGGCGTGAAATACGATTGATGTATACAGAACAAATCTATTCAACAGAACCAACTAATATCATTTAATTTATACTAAATACCTATAGGTAGTTTAGACACAGTATGCTCATCATTAATATGTGACTTTAGTGAATTGGTCTAAAATAAATTCAAGATTTACTGAACATACTTAAAAATAGTCCATAATATGTCCATATTTCATTAATGCATAAAGAAAAATTTTATGTTAGTATAAGAACCATACCTCCTATTTACTATTGGAAAAAACTTAAACGATGTACTATTATTAGTTATTCATTTTCTTCATATTTCTGGTCTGGTTCTCTCGTGCTTGTGCACTTCGTGAAGCTATTCGATCATGTAGGATAACTCAATGGATTTTCTTTATTGTTGAAAACTTTTCTAATGTTCTTGGAGAGCGAAGCGTTGAATATTAATTTTAGACTAGGGTTGACAGACACTAGTGGAAAATCACTGCCATATGTACATAGATAGCAACTCTTTTAAACAAGAATGGACGCTAATACTACATAACCTATCCACATATTATTCGTAAATCCAAATTTACGTATAATCTATATATATAAAAAATGAATGTAAGTTTGTATATATGTTTGTCCTTTATAGATTCGTAAACCGCTTATCCGATTGCAATAAGTTGTTCTAGAGGGTTGTTTTATTCACTCCTGGGAAGGTTCCTGCATTATAACATCCATTTTATAATTTTTGTATTTGTGTATTTGATATATTTTTAGTGACAGTTCCGGGTGAATTTTAGATACGCCATGTAACCGATAGAACTGCATAGCTAAGTACATAAAGCTTATAAAAAATGTCGTCAAATAATGCTGTACAGCAAAAGGCGCTAATGTCGTTTTCATCACGTATACAATTTATTTTTTATACACCTCGAACTTTCAATTACATTTTTAATTTATTTACACCCCGATTCGGACTTTTTTCACAATAAATAAGTGCCGCTCGAATTGGTTATGAGCTATCGAGTGCATTTTTTACCTCCGAAAATGTTTTTTTTGTTCAAGATTTCTGTGTTAGTTTCATCGTCAGTTTTTCTCTATGAGAAAAAAAAATCGTTTGACAAGGGCTTCTCCCTGATCGAGAATAACTCTGCAGAGCTCTGTTTTTTGCAATAAATAGAAAGAAGACAAAATTCCAAGTTCAAAGACACTAAAAATCGTTTCTAGCTGGGAAAATAAAAAAGTTATAACGTTTTAAAAAACATTATTTTTTACTATATAATATTTTAGTTTAGTTTAATCTGTTATAATTTTTATGGCTATGAAATAAAATCATTAACAGACAGTGAATTCGTAATAAAAAGTACCTACCTTATAATTCGTTTGGAGTTTATATTATAGGTAGTCTACCTAGAAGTTTTTTATTTCTCCTTCGAGCTACAAGAATCTTTGTTTGAAATTTGGAGCATTTGCTACTACTACTCTCCCTTATCCGCACCCAATGGTGCATAGGGCACTGCATTGGTACACCAAGTGCAGTGTCTCTTGATCATTTTATTACATGAAAGTAGGATGATCAGTCTTACGCTTCAGTCCCAGTCCAAGGTATCGCACATGAAATATTAATGTAAAAATAACATGTAAATAAATCATATTTCATCTTGACCCTCTACGGGAATCGAACCGGCGACCTCATACACGGTAGTAAAATGGGCTACCACTGTGCTACGAGGTGAACATATGGATCATATGGACTCGCACAATTCCCGAAAAATATATATTTATGTTTGTATAATGCCGAATGAGTTTTAATTTTTTTTTAATTTAATAATTATCATCACCATTACTTCCTATTACAGAATTGCTTCCCATGCACAGCATATGGATTTTTTAAATTCCAAAATGGCGGGCGTACCTTTTTTTCGTAAAATAAAGTAGGGTATCGTTTTAAGGGTTTTTAAGGGTGCTGATTTCGAATTTAGAGTTTATTTTTAAATCCAAGATGGCGGACGCAACGTTTTTTTCATCAAATAAAGTTGGGTATCGTTTTAAAGGGTTTTTAAGGGTCTTGATTTCGAATTTAGCTTTTTATTTTTAAATCCAAGATGGCGGGACGCAACTTTTTTTCATAAAATAAAGTTGGGTATCGTTTTAAGCGTTTTTAAGGGTCCTGATTTTGAATTTAGCTTTTATTTTTAAATCCAAGATGGCGGACAAAGCTTTTTTTCATAGAAGGATGTTGGGTATCGTTTTAAAGGTTTTTGGGGGCCTGATTTCGAATCTAGCGTTTATTTTTAAATCCAAGATGGCGGTCGTCCCTTTTTTTCATCAGAAAATGAAGATGGGTATCGTTTTAATGGTTTTAGGGGGGGCCCTGATTTCGAATCTAGCGTTTATTTTTTATTCCAAGATGGCGGTTGTCTCTTTTTTTCACAAAGTGAAGATGGGTATCGTTTTAATGGTTCTTGGGGGCTCTGATTTCAAATTTTAAAGTTTATTTTGATATCCAAGATGGCGGACGCACCTTTTTTTCATAAAATGAAGATGGGTATCGTTTTTAGGGCGTATGGGCGTCCTGATTTCGAATTAAGAGTTTATTCGGAAATTCAAGATGGCGGACACACATTTTTTTTCATAAAATGAAGGTTTGCATCGTTTTTAGGGCGTATTCGCGTACTGATTTCAAATTTAAAGTTTATTTTGATATCCAAGATGGCGAACGCACCTTTTTTTCACAAAATGAAGATGGGTATCGTTTTTAGACGATACGGGCGTCCTGATTATGAATTAAGCGTTTATTTTTAAATCCAAGATGGCGGACGCACATCTTTTTTATAAAATAAAGATTGGTATCGTTTAAAGGGTTTTGGGTGACCTGTTTTCGAATATAGAGTTTATATTTGAAATCCAACTTGACGGACGCACCTTTTTTTCATCTAAGAGTAAATTCCATTCATGCGTCGGACCTGCCACACACATTTAAAAAAAATAAATGTCCCTGGGTGTCTTTTTCAAGGGTAATAGAAGTCCTCATATTAAATTTACGAGTCGGACAGCCAAGAAATTTAATTGTTTATGCCAAAGACGGATAAACAAAAAATATATTATATAATACCTACCATGAAGCACTTGAAAAATAAAGTCACCAAAATAAAATAAATAACATTTACACTATACCTACCTTTATACATACGAGTATACACATTATACGAGTTATTCAATTTTCATAAATGCATTTATCATCAGAAAAAAAATACAAAGCATTCCTTCTATTACCAATTCCCAAAGAAACGAGATAAATCTTTCAAAATTTCAATCGATATTTCTAGAATTACCTGTTTCTTCTGCGGCAGCAACGCGACGGGTATCAGCTAGTCTATATATATAAAAATGAATGTAAGTTTGTATATATGTTTGTCCTTTATAGATTCGTAAACCGCTTATCCGATTGCAATAAGTTGTTCTAGAGGGTTGTTTTATTCACTCCTGGGAAGGTTCCTGCATTATAACATCCATTTTATAATTTTTGTATTTGTGTATTTGATATAATTTAGTGACAGTTCCGGTGAATTTTAGATACGCCATGTAACCGATAGTACTGCATAGCTAAGTACATAAAGCTTATAAAAAATGTCGTCAAATAATGCTGTACAGCAAAAGGCGCTAATGTCGTTTTCATCACGTATACAATTTATTTTTTGACACCTCGAACTTTTATTTACATATTTTAATTAATTTGCTCCCCAATTCGGGCTTTTTTTTACAATAAATAAGTGCAGTAAATTGGTATTGACCTTTCAAATGTATTTTTTTCCTCCGAAAACATTTTTTGTCCAAGATTTTTGCGTTAGCATAATCGTCGGTTTTTCTGCTTCTTTTTCTAGGTAGCCTACCTAGAAGTTTTTATTTCTTCTTAAAGCTACAAGAATCTTTGTTTGAAATTTGGAGCATTTTCTACTACTACTTTCCCTTATCCGTACCCAACGGTGCATCGATACACCAAGTACAATGTGATCATTTTATTATTTAGTATGGAAAATTTAAGGATTCTTCCGTTGTTGTTTTTATGGCTATTTATTAAAATTATTTAGAGACGGTGATTTTAGTTTAAAAAAAGTACCTACCTTCTTATAATTTGTTTGGAATTTATATTATTAGGTGGCCTAGCGTAGACGTTTTTTTTACTTCTTCGAGCTACAAAAATCTATGTTTAAAATTTGGAGCATATTCTATTACTACCTTCCCTTATACGCACCCAACGGTGCATCGATACACCAAGTACAGTGTATATTGATCATTTTATTACAAGAAGGTAGGATGATCAGTCTTACGCTTCAGTACCAGTCCAAGGTATCGCACATAAAATATTAATATGAAAATAACATGTAAATAAATCATATTTTATCTTGACCCTCTACGGGAATCGAACCGGCGACCTCATACACGGTAGTAAAATGGGCTACCACTGTGCTACGAGGCGAACATATGGATCATATGGACTCGCACAATTCCCGAAAAATATATATTCTATTTGTATAATGCCGAACATTTTTTTAAATTTAATAATTATCATCACCATTACAGAATTGCTTCCCATGCACAGCATATGGATTTTTTAAAATTCCAAAATGGCGGGCGTACCTTTTTTCATAAAATAAAGTAGGGTATCGTTTTAAGGGTTTTTAAGGGTGCTGATTTCGAATTTAGCGTTTATTTTTTATCCAAGATGGCGGACGCAACTTTTTTTCATTCAAGGATGTTGGGTATCGTTTTAAAGGTTTTAAAGGGTCCTGATTTCGAATTAAGAGTTTATTTTGAAATCCAAGATGGCGGTCGTCTCTTCTTTTCAGAAAATGAAGATGGATATCGTTTTAATGGTTTTGGGGGGCCCTGATTTCGAATTTAGCGTTTATTTTTAAATCCAAGATGGCGGACGCAACTTTTTTTCATAAAATAAAGTTGGGTATCGTTTTAAGGGTTTTTAAGGGTCCTGATTTCAAATTTAGCTTTTATTTTTAAATCTAAGATGGCGGACGCAACTTTTTTTATACAAGGATTTTGGGTATCGTTTTAAAGGTTTTTAGGGGCTCTGATTTCGAATCTAGCGTTCATTTTTTATTCCAAGATGGCGGTCGTCCCTTTTTTTCACAAAGTGAAGATGGGTATCGTTTTAATGGTTCTTGGGGGCTCTGATTTCGAGTTTAGAGGTTATTTTGAAATCCAAGATGGCGGACGCATCTTTTTTTCATAAAATGAAGATGAGTATCGTTTTTGGGGCGTATGGGCGTCCTGATTTCGAATTAAGAGTTTATTCGGAAATCCAAGATGGCGGACACACATTTTTTTCATAAAATGAAGGTTTGCATCGTTTAAAGGGGTTTTGGGTGACCTGATTTTGAATTAAGAGTTTATTTTGAAATCCAAGATGGCGGACACACATTTTTTTCATAAAATGAAGGTTTGCATCGTTTAAAGGGGTTTTGGGTGACCTGATTTTGAATTAAGCGTTTATCCAAGATGGCGAACGCATCTTTTTTTCATAAAATGAAGATGAGTATCGTTTTTAGGGCGTATTCGCGTACTAATTTCAAATTTAAAGTTTATTTTAATATCCAAGATGGCGGACGCACCTTTTTTTCATAAAATGAAGATGCGTATCGTTTTTAGACGATACAGGCGTCCTGATTTTGAATTAAGCGTTTATTTTTAAATCCAAGATGACGGGCGCACATCTTTTTAATAAAATGAAGATTGGTATCGTTTAAAGGGGTTTTGGGTGACCTGATTTTGAATATAGAGTTTATATTTGAAATCCAACATGACGGACGCACCTTTTTTTCATCAAAGAGTAAATTCCATTCATGCGTCGTACCTGCCACACACATAAAAAACAACTAATATGTCCCTGGGTGTCTTTTTCAAGTGTAATAGAAGTCCTTATTTTAAATTTAGGAGTCGGACAGCCAAGAAATTTAATTGTTTATGCCAAAGACGGAAAAACAAAAAAAATATTATAAATACCTACCCTTACTTGAAAAATAAAGTCACCAAAATAAAATAAATAACATTTACATTATACCTTTATACGAGTATACACATTATACCAGTTATTCAATCTTCATAAATGTATTAATGATCAGAAAGAAAATACATGGCATTCCTTCTATTACCAATTCCCAAAGAAACGAGATAAATCTTTCAAATTTCAATCGATATTTCTAGAATTACCTGTTTCTTCTGCGGCAGCAACGCGACGGGTATCAGCTAGTATTATATAATATATTAAAAAGTAAAATTTTCAAGAAATCAAGTATCACTTGTTGCTCGATCACAGATCAGTACCGACTCGGTAATAAGCGACGTGATAACGATTTCTTACCCATGGATGTTTAACGTTTTCGCGATCACAATGGAACACGCGTTAAAAGTTATCGATCGGGATTATTAAACGAGCGCATACTAGTCGCGAGTCATTTCCCGAGATATATCTTATTCGCACAAATCTTCATTCAATCTTTATTATAATTTTTAGCCGGTTTTCGGCAAGCCAAATATTGAGAAAAGCAGTCGACATAATGAAAAATCCGACAAGCGCGATGATTTGACGTTTGACGTAAGGCCGCGATATAGCGTAGATCGGCTCCGCTCGGATCAGATCATCAATGCTCGGCTCAGCGATCGCGGTATTGACCGGTATGTCATTGTGATCGCTCAAATCGTTAGCGTTAGCACGTGATTAGCACGTTTTTAACTACGTCGATAGTTATCTGTGATTGAGCTATTGGTGTGCGTAGTATGTCATGTGTTTATGGAAAATGCGCATAAGAATATGTTTTTGAATTTAATTATTTATTTATTTATTAATTTAATTACAGGTAACTCTACAATGTGACAATATCTTACATTTTACATTTTATCATAATTATTACATACATGGTTATATTGCACATCAATTACAGAATTACACAGCATTATTATTCTGCTACACAATTTACAGATTTAAAAAGCTTTAAGTAGTTTGCATTAATATATTCGATCAGAGGTTATAAAAAGATTTCAAGTTCCTCTTGAATTTACCACATCTATCATTAAATACATCAACATTTATATGTTTTTCTATGTCATTATGAAGGTATTATTTTGAACACAATAAAAAATATGCTATGCATAAATTAAAAAAAATACAAAAGTTTTGAAAGCACTATAAAAATCACCCATAGTAACAAAAGTATTCATCCATTCCACAGTCAAACACAAACCGGACCTCGACCGGACCACGTAGATATGTATGTATATATGTATGTATGTATGTATGAATGTATGTATGTATGTATGTGTGTATGTATGTATGTATGTATGTATGTATGTATGTATTTATTAACCCTTGCGTATCAACATATAATGATACGCCAATTTTCATACTAAGATTTCCTAAAAATATTTTTTTAAATCGGAGAGAGTGCAAAAATTTTCCCATTTCTTACCAGATTGCTATTAATGTTGTATTTTCCAATTGGAAAACATGTATTAGAAAAGTATTTATCGATAGTAAACATCGTCACAAACTTTTGTATGGCCAGCAGGCAGAGGGTAAAAAAAAAAAAAAATAATGAGGGATCCACTGTTTTCTAAAGAATTTTTTTTCTATAAACGTACTATTAAACTAAGCAGATACGAAGTTATTGATGAAGATACGATTTTTTAAAGAAGTACATTTCAAATACCGCGCCAAATACTACTATGTACCAAGTGCGTCATTTTTGCAGGAGTGACGTCATAAAACGGGCGGCTAAGGGCATGGCACGGCTAACATATTTCTCCAGCCAATAACTGTCAAAAATCTATGCAAACGATTTCTCCAGCCAACTGTCACTTAAACTGTCAACAGCTGTTCTAGGGAGAGTGAATGGCGGCCATCTTTAAAAACGGAAACGGAAAACACTACACTTAGATACAAGGAGTGACGTCATTGTTTAAGATTTTGAAATTAATGCTATTTTCAACATTTTTTATTTATTTTTGGGTAAATTATTGAGATATTTAATCCGACTTCAAAATTTTTAAACATTTGCGTCTACACGAAAGCATTTTAAAATTCAATTCCGGGTAGCAGTGGATTTCCTCATTATAAATACTTTTAATAGTTTAACAAAAATGCAAGGGTGTGTAGTGTGTAGTGTGTGTACCTTGCGAGTATGCAAATTGCATACATTATTTTCTCCTGCGCTATTAACATAATACCATAATACTAAAATGTACAGTAGTTTGTGACAAGATGTTATTACTGGTTCAATGTTGGATGTTAAAAATCTGCTTTATTTAGCTTCTGTACACTTTCGGTGAAACTGGGCAATCTACAGAGCGCTTTGTACAGCGAGGCGAGACATGAGGAGCTACGTAGTGTTGTAACGAACTAACTAACTTGCCATTGTGCTAAGCATGTGATTAGAAACCACTCGGAAACATGATACAGACGTATATTATCTGTATGTGACGGTATGTACGTGACGTGTGGTGTGTGGTAGTGTAGTACGCGGAGCTCTCACGGCGTGTTGTCTGCCCGCAGGTAACGTGTTCGTGATCGCGGCCATCCTGCTGGAGCGGCACCTGCAGCAGGTGGCCAACCACCTGATCCTGTCGCTGGCCGTGGCCGACCTGCTGGTGGCGTGCCTGGTCATGCCGCTGGGCGCCGTGTACGAGGTGGCGCAGCGCTGGACGCTGGGCCCCGAGCTGTGCGACATGTGGACCTCCAGCGACGTGCTGTGCTGCACCGCCTCCAT
This sequence comes from Micrasema minimum, assembly GCA_022494985.1. Taxonomy (NCBI): domain Eukaryota; kingdom Metazoa; phylum Arthropoda; class Insecta; order Trichoptera; family Brachycentridae; genus Micrasema; species Micrasema minimum. The sequence goes on from JAGVSP010003723.1 coordinate 24,175, forward strand.
CCTGCACCTGGTGGCCATCGCCCTGGACAGGTACCCGCCCGCCCCCACCCTGCCCCTGCCAACTCCCCTCGTCATAACTTATTCCCGACCTCGCGGAAACTTCGCACCCTGCTCTTTTCTTTTCCAAAATAATTTAAAAGCCGTCGTATTGTAGCATTAACGGCAGCGATAAAAAAAAAAGCAATTTAGGTCCGTTCGAAGTTTACCCACAATCCTACACTGTACATTACCTTCCACCTCCTGCCTCCTGCCTCCTACCCCCTACCTCCTTCCCCCTTCTCCTGAACTGCTAGTCGTTACCGTTACAGCTTTCGAGTAGTAAAAAGTTTCATCATTAATCATCTAATCACGTGCGCCTATTTGTATACGTTACCTGTTACTACATTATCATAACAATTCCTTTGTACAAGTTAGTTATCGTAGATAGTATAGATAGTATATATATTACGAAGATGAGATTGTTTTCCCTTTAATGTTTTAATGGTAATTTTTCTTTTTTTCATTGTAATCGTTGACTAATAAAATCAAGCCAAGTATTTTATTTGATTAGGAGTCAGCATTGTTTAACCCGCTTTTATTTTATAGGTACCATTTGATTTGTGTACGTTTTATGAGTCCTCCCCCAGCTAAGAATGCCATACGACAATATCGACTCCGCTAGACTTATTGAAACCATTAAAACATATCGCGAGGACACGACACGACACGTATAACAGACGTAAATTTTGTTCACAGATACTGGGCTGTTACTAACATCGATTATATTCACCACCGAACTGGAAGGCGCATCGGTCTGATGATTCTCGCCGTGTGGAGTGTGTCCTTCACGGTGTGCGTGGGCCCCCGTACTCGGCTGGAAGGACCCCGAGTGGCACACCCGCGTGGAGCGCGACCTGCAGTGCATCGTGAGCCAGGACCTGGGCTACCAGATCTTCGCCACCGTGTCCTCCTTCTACCTGCCGCTGTTCGTCATCCTCGTGCTGTACTGGCGCATCTTCCAGACGGCGCGCGAGCGCATCCGGCGCCGCCAGGCCGCCGCCGGGCCGCGCGCGGGCCGCGGGCCGCTGGCCGGCCAGGCGCGCGCTGGCGGCCGCGGGCGGCAGCGGCGGCATCGCGGCCGCCGTGGTGGCCGTCATCGGCCGCCCGCTGCCCACCATCTCCGAGACCACCACCACGGCCTTCACCACCGCCTCCTCCGCCAACACCAGCCCGGAGAAGGGCTCCTTCGCCAACGGCATCGAGGCGGACCCGCCCACGGCGGACTGGCCGAGCGCCCGGGCGCCGGCGGCGTGCCGCTACCCCCGCGCGCCGCAAGCCCAAGGAGGGCGCGGACTCCAAGCGGAGAGAAGAAGGCGGCCAAGACGCTCGCCATCATCACCGGGGCCTTCGTGGTCTGCTGGCTGCCCTTCTTCACGCTGGCCATCCTGCTGCCGACCTGCGACTGCCACATCAGCCCCTACCTGGTGTCCTTCTCGCTGTGGCTGGGCTACTTCAACTCCACGCTGAACCCCGTGATCTACACGGTGTTCAGCCCCGAGTTCCGGCACGCCTTCCAGCGGCTGCTGTGCGGCCGGCGCGGGGCCCTGCGCAGGCGCAGGCGGCTCGCGGGCGCGCCACTTCCAGTGATCCGGTGCGAGGCTGACTGACTTGACCCGTGAATATACCGTGTGTACTCTACGCTTGCAGTGCCGCGTGACATATCGGCGTTATTATGTATCCACTCGTACTTATATTGTTACTTTGTGTACAGCGTACATATTGACGACAGTTTATTCTACACAACTGGAAAATCCGTCTCCTGAGAATTCGATGTTCAGGACAAAAAGAGCAATACAATCTACGAGACTAACAGAGTTATATTTACGATTGAAGATTTACTTTACCTCATAAATGTTAAAAATAACTATTTTTAAAATTTCTTGGTAATAATGAAATACCTTTTAGTATCTGTGGTCCTTAAATTTATTGTCATCGAGTTTCTTGTTCCAATGGTTCACTAGTTGGTGATGCCGCCAGCCCAGGACACCTCCAGCCCGTGGCGGCCGCTCCATGGCTCTTGCTCCTCCAGTCAGACTCGCGGAACATATAATCAACCTATTCTATTACTTATTACAACCTATTTTGTTAGCAACTAATCCATTTTTCAATACTTTCAGGTACATTACATTAATATAAAATTCATATATGATAAATAAAAGCCATTCGAATGTAAAATATATATATCGTTCGCCGAACTACGTAATATTTCACTGTCCGCACCCTGGAGGCTCGCTTCCCTTAACCGTTATCCAATTCAGACATTTTCCCCTCTGGACATAGTAAGAATGCCAGCGACCCTTTCATTTCTTAATAAAAAAAAAAACTTCCCCTTTTCCAACAGAATTGCGTGCGAAACCCGTCCGACGTCGTTATAAAATACAGTATTACGTGTTATAGCGTGTTCTCCTCTCCTCTTACCTCCCTCCCTTCGCGCCCGCCGCCACCCCACCCCCCCCCCACCGATGTCCCTTCTTGTGCGTCTCTTACTGGTAGGGCCGAGTTTAACATACCGACGACCAAGATATTCGAGAAAAATGTCTATTTCCACTATCAAGGATTCTATATTCATGGCACTTGAACAAATTGATAATTTGAAACTATCCCTATGAAAAAACAGTGTTTTTACAACGAAACTAACATAATAAAAAATCTGTAATTACTTATACACGTAAGTCTCGATGACATGAAATTTGCTAAAAAATATACCTCCTTTAGGTTTATCGATATTTCGTTACAGATATTATGTGATGTACAATCAATCAAAAATGTGAACCAACCTTCCCACTAGATATATTATAAGAATGTAGGTCTTCGTACTCCCCTCCATTCCCCCGCGCCCCGCGCCCCGTGGGAACCCTAGCTACTAGGAAGTTCCCCCGTGATAAAATTGTACGCAATATTTAGATATATTATAATACCGTTGTGTATTATTTTTTGTACTTCTGTTTTGTACCTCGCCAGGTGCTCGTGAAGCATTGCGTGCTAGTGAACCATGAACCAGCAGGCGTGCGCGCGGTGTAACTACTGACGCAGGCGAGCATGGCGCGGTGTAATGTTGTGTACTCCCGCAGACGCCTCGACTAGCGTGCCGTTGCGGTGTAACGTGTACCTCTGCAGGAGAGTCGTGCGTAACGTATTGTTGTAGCCCGGGGCACGCTGCGGTACAGCGCGGCGTGCTGTGTATCCCGCAGGTGCGCCTCGACTAACGTGCGTGCGGTGTACGCCAGCAGGTGCGCCTCGAAGCTTGGTGCGGTGTAACCATGTACCTCCCGCTCGTGCTGCGTGTAGCCCGCGGGCTCGCTGCGGTCTTTGTGACGCGTCTCGGTGGACGGTTCAGACGCAACGTATAAAAAGGCACACTGTATCCCGATCTGTATACTACCGGATTTACTGTTTTATGGCTTTTAGTATGTAGGTGACCCGTTTTTCTGGTTTACGCTAAAGCTTTTACAATAACCTCAGGAAGCATTGTCATTATTTTGTTGTCATTATTCGGTAGAGGAGCTTTTATAACAATATTACTATTATTTTACTACATTGTATATTTACTATCTTTAGTCTTGTATAACGAACTGAAGTTACCTGGAAAATCTAATATTCCATTATAAATTTGTTATATCGACTGTGTGTTTACCTGTTAATTAAATTTTTAAAAAAATATTCTTTAAAATCTTATGTCTAATTTTTTATCTACTAACATACTTTTTCTTAAAAAACAAACAATTTTTTTCGGAAGCTACAAAACTCCGCTTTTCTATAACTCTGCAACCACCGGTTTTTTTATGGTGTGAATCATCGCACCTAACAGGGTCCCAAATAGCTAAAACTTCTGATATTTTAAGAATTGGTTTTAGATATAATATTAGGTGTTGCGGTGGTTTGCTTTTGTAAGGACGCAGAGGGAAGAACGGCGAAGCAATAGGTATTATGTCATCCGGCGCGGCGATTTCGTGCTGGTAGACCATATACTACGTATGCCTCCGAGAGCTGCCATTGGCTTGCCTATTTACGAGGCCATCGATTCTCGGCGTCCGTCTGGATCGGTTCTGTTGACAGAATTACAACCTTTAAAATTTAAATATAAAAACAGAATGTTTCGGATTACAAGTATGTACGCGAGCGGGTTCTGGCTATGCGGTACATAAAAATGTTGCAAATTATGTGTTTCGTCCTTTTATCTAGCCATCTTTTGGGAGTTATCTCAAAGAAACAAATATAAACTTTGAACCAAATCGCGTGTTCTACAATTCCATTTCCAACAACAAAATTCTGTGGAGAAAGACGTGGACAAGAAGAAACGCTGTCGAAAACGAATTGATCGTTGGCAATGTTTAGCGAAGTGGATGGTGGGCGGTGGGCTGTTCCCTTTGGATCTCAATGTCTGCACATTTGTTTATCACGTATTACAATATTTTGTTTCAGGCCCGAGTTTCGCATATTTTCATATAACTCCGAACCCCCTTACATCAAAATCATTAAAAAAGGTTATCCTAGTAAATAGTTTATCGAACAAAATTTCAATATCCCCTCTTTTACGACGATAATTAAATCTGCAGAATGGTAGTATGGCGTTAAATCCTTATCTTCTTTATATTTCTTCGGTTTTCCTGTTTAACATAAGAATAATCCTTGATAGTACTGGACAATTTCTAAGTATGCATTTTCAGTCAGTATTTGTTTTAAAATTACAGTTCTTAAAATATTGTATAAAGTTAACTTACTGCCATTGTAGCTACTGTGTCTAGTTTTACTGTTGCAGAAGCCCACTTCTTTATTCTGCGGCGGAGTCTGTGGAACCAAACCACACAACCACTCAAACAGCCCTCAACACTTATAGCGTATTTAAAAAGAATTATTTTAAAATTCTTTAGAACTTGTGGCTTTCATGTATTTTATCACAAGCTGCTAATAGAGAAGCACAAGTACTTAGTGAAGGCGGCGGGCCGCGGGCGGCGGGCGGCGCAGGGGGCGGCGGGCGGCGGATTGTGCTCGTGTTGCGACGTATGAGTTTCGAGTTCCGGAGAATGGAAGTTCGGGACAGAAGGCTGTACCGGGTACTAACTGTACCGGCTTGTACTACGCTTGCGGGGCTGGCGGCGGGCGGGGCGGCGGCGGCTTGCCTGCGGCGGCGGCGGCGGCGGCGGCGGCGGCGGCGATCATTAATCACATTTTCTCGGTAATTTAATCAAACGAGGCTTTTACCCTAACAATAAAATAGAACGCTAATATCGCAGTAGCATCACGAGAAGAATCCCCCTATACAGTTAGAAGCACTTTGGGAGAAGTTCGATCGATTCCTTGTCGGTTTGTGTAGTTTATCTATAGCTGGCGTAAAGTCATTCGTCCTGAATCCGCCGGCCGCCACAACCCGCCCGTCCGCGGCTGCTCGCTGCACGCTACATACTAACCTACACCGCCCAACCTGAGTCCGCGTACCTATTCACTATTCCGCTGGCGTAACCTTTACACTTTTGATAATCATATTCCGTCCTGAATAGACTTGAAACAATCGTAAATCAGGATGACGAATTTCCCAACTTTTCACAAGCATTAATTATATTCAATACTTCGATACAAGAATATGAGTATACTTAGATAGTTTTACTAAAAATTGTAAGGTATATTATCTGAGGAGATTAATGTACATTATAATGATTTTAAATGTTTATTTTTTTGCTAATATTCGCTACAGGGAGTAAAACGTTTTTGACAGCTGTATCTGACAGTGTGCTTTAATATAGCTCTGATATTTTTAAAGTTTAAATGTGGATTTTTGTTGTTATTTAAGTTGGTTTTTGTGTTCATGGTTGCTGGAGAGGAGGGCCCTCGCCAGATTAGCCAAAATCTTTCTTTTTTTATATCGTCTTTATTACTTTTATTTGAAATTTTGTGTTCATAAATTTCCAAGCTGTATAATTTGCAACAATAATTTTGTTGTTTTTTTTTTACATAATTTTTTGGTAATCGTTTCTGTATTTTCCTCAATATGGAGAAGATTTAAAACACGGCGTAAAGAACCTCCTGACATTCCCTCTACCTCGACATCTTCTTCAAATTCCTCTAAATCCTCATCACCGATACTTCCCAACAAAGTTAGGAAATTAAATGCCTCCGAAATAGACTCACCCGTTAAAATTTCGAATGTTTTAACTCCATTAACCCATAACAAGCCCTCACCTACAGAATTAGCTTCAGATGCAACTCCTATATAACAAAGTACACAGAGAGAGACAGTGGTCCTTTTTGTGTTTTTGTCCAAAAAAATGTTTTTACGGACTCTTCATTCACTCTGAATACTATAGAGCTCGGTAGACTATTACATAACATTAATATTCAAAACATTATCCACACGATCGGGAATAAAATCCATTGGCAGAAACCGGGTTTCAGTCCAATTTCGAACTTTTTCTGCGGCCAATGCCTTCATTGAAGATCAACGATTAATTTCATACGGATACAAAGTTTTTGTTCATTTTCATTCATATGGTCTCACGAATTGGTCTAGTCAGAGGTATTCCTTTAGAATGGTCCCATGAAGAAATAGTCAAAAAATGTCGAACTCCCCGCTGACACAGGCATAATAATAAAATCACGCCGCTTGTCAAGAAAAGTTTACCTCACCTGAAACAAAAGAATTTAAATGGATCCCCACTCAAACTGTGGTGCTCACCTTCCAAGGTCAGATCCTACCTAAAAAAGTGTTCTCATTTTATTCTTCATTAGAGGTGGAGCAATACATCTACCCGACAATCATCTGTTACTCCTGCTGCCGTTTTGGCCACGCCAAGACAGTATGTAGGTCGAAACCTAGATGTTTTAAGTGCGGCTTGGAACATTTGGGAGAGACATGCATATACTGAAAGATTTCAAATGTGTAAAATTGCTCCGGAAATCATTTGGCTACAAACAGAAATATGCCGGAATACGTTCGCCAAAATATATTAAAAAGAATATGACAGAACAAAATATTTCGTACACGAAGCGGCAAAGAGTACGTTCTCCAAAGGAAAATCTTATGCTGAAGTGGTAAATTCTACTTCTCTGTCTCACCCTCCCCAATCTTCTCTCCCACAATCCTCATCCTACAAAAAAACTGTTTACAAACAATCCCTTCCAAGGTCTTTAAATCTCCCTAACATCAGTAAATCTACTTTGGAAAAATTAAAATCATTATCATATTACCCACTTCCTAACACTCCCAACGGTTGCGCTTTACAGGACAGACCGAGACAATGAGACACCAATTCTCAATCTACTGAAAATTTTTCTCAAATTATTTGAGCAATTAATATCTTTACTTACATCCTTTATTGAAAATCCCTCCACAAAAACCGTACAACGTTGCCAATAACATCCCTAATACATCCTACCATAATCATGATGCCTCTCAAACACATCCAGAATAACCCGTCCAATAATCAAGACCTTTCCCAACTCAAAATAGACTCTAAAATATTATCCTACAATGGAATAGCCGCAGTGCTATTTCAAACAAAATCGATTTATGTCAAATGTTAAAAGATAATAAAATAGATATAGCTGCAATTTCAGAAACCTGGTTCAAACCAGGAATTAATTATTCAATTCCAGGCTACATTGCCTTCGTTCGGACCGTCAGGATGGTAAAGGAGGAGCAGCGCTATTTATTAAAAACCATCTTCCATATTCCCAAATCCAAGTACCTAACTGCGAATTTCTCAAATTATTGCGGCCTCCATCAAAGATATAGGTTTTATTTCTGTTTATTTCTCCCAAAATACCTCATTCGATACTAATTTCTGGAATAATTAATAAAGTTACTGTCCTAAATCTCTATTCATACTAGGGGACTTTAATGCTCACTCTCTCAGTTGGGGCAGCGCTTGGCAAGCAAAAAATGTTTCTATTTATATACTCACTACTTCAATTTTTAACACATGTAACAAAATAAACCTGTAAATATAATCTTAAAACAATATTCATAATTATAAAGCATATTTTAATTTGACATTCGCAAAGGCATATATAGGGATTAATGCAACACGTATGTATTTAAAAAAAAAAAATCTTTATCCTTTTATAATCTATAAAAAAAAAATCTTTGGTCATATAGGGACATCCTGTACTTTTGAATAGTATGTAATTATTAATAGTTAAAAATATAGATTAAATGGTCACTTTGTATTTTGGTATTTTCCAAAAATAAATAATTCATCGAACTTTATTGATATTTAGTGTGCCCATGCCAGCGATCAAGCCCTCGTCATTTCAACTGTAAAATAAGACTTGAAATTTGATTTATTTTGCAAAATCAGTATTGTTTCACTAGCCAAATCCGCCATCTTGATATTTCTTCATTTTTCTCAAAATGAAACTCTGTGGCTGTTACTGACTTTGCAAGTAGTGCCCTCAAATATCCGTTAGTAACGCTCAATTTACTAATCAAGTTATATTCCAATACATTTTGTACCAAATATTACCCGGCCAGGGCCGGTTTTATGAACGCCCATTCGTAAAGTTTGATATACTAATCGAGATTACCCGAATATTAATTCGCTACAAAATGTATGGAATATTACCTGATTAGTAAACCACTTGATGCGTTACTAACGGATGTTTATGAAACCGACCCTAAGTTTTCAAATGGCAATTTTAGAGTTATAGATTTCCGATGGCTTAATTAAAAGATAAATTAATGAAAACAAATCAAAATAAGAATAAATTTAATCGTGATTTATCGATTTTCTTAGATAATACTAACATTCCACAATATTAGATTTCGAAACTACTATAGGGGATTGCGTGTAGATGAGTCCCCTTTTACCAGTGGAAGGTTGGTGGAGACTGTTGTATACGTTTATGTGGATAACAATTATAGTAATTCTGAAGAGAATAACTGCATAAGATAGTTGTGACGCACTGCTGTTCCGACTTCCAACCCTCGCGCTCGGTGGGGATACTTTACTTATCGGACAGCAGCCCTTTATTATTTGTGTTGCACGGTGGGGATAAACAGTCGTGTCCAAGTCTACACTGCTCTACCCGTTTAAAGTGCAGTACATGTGTGCTCTGCCCGTTTAAAGTGTAGTACATGTATGCTCTGCCCATTTGAAGTGCAGTATATGTATGCTCTGCCCGTTTAAAGTGTAGTACATGTATGCTCTGCCCATTTGAAGTGCAGTATTTGTATGCTCTGCCCGTTTAAAGTGCAGTAATGTGTGCTCTGCCCGTTTAAAGTGTAGTACATACTCTGCCCATTTTGAATGCTCTGCCCATTTGAAGTGCAGTATTTGTATGCTCTGCCCGTTTAAAGTGCAGTACATGTATGGTCTGCCCGTTTGAAGTGCACTACATGTATGCTCTGCCCGTTTGAAGTGCAGTTTATGTATGCTTGCCCGTTTAAAGTGCAGTATCAACGAATGATTTTCTAGGAATTACTTATTCGTGCAATAATAACTGATGCATCTGAATTTTTGGACTTTGGACTAACTGTTCCAACACTATACACTACCATTTTTGGATAAGTGTTAAAACCAGCCTTTAGTGTGTTTTACTAACAAGATGACGCTATAAACTATGTATTTATTTAATTCCACTGATGGAAATCTAAGACCAGTCTGAAAATATCAGTAATGAGAAAACTTTTTTTATATTATATGGCAATCGTCCGTCTTCGGAAGACAATGAAGATGCGGCAGTGATCAGGAAGGCAGGGGAGGAAAGCAGCTTCTCTGGTGACTGTGACGTGTGACGTCCTATACGAGACCTGCACAGTCGACCACATCTCTCACACCTCCAGGTTGTGGAGGGGGATCCAGTTGGTAGCTGCTAAAATAAATAGGTACACATCATAGTACTACTGCTACTACTACTTTCCCTTATCCGCACCCAAATGGTGCATAGGGCACTGCATCGGTACACCAAGTGCAGTATATCTTGATCATTTTGTATTACATGAAGGTAAGATGATCAGTCATACGCTTCAGTGCCAGTCCAAGGTATTTATATATGAAATATTATTAAGAAAATCACATGTAAATGAATATTTCATGTTCAATTCCTTCACATACCATAATAACAACATTTTGGGCGTGTTTAAATACTTGTACACAAATCTGGATTTATCCCAAGACGGGAGTAGGTATATATTTCATTTTATATCCCTTGGGACAAATCAAGATTTGTGTACAAGTATTTGAACACGCCCAAAATGTTGTATAAAATTCCTGGTCTTGTATGTAATAAAATAAATTGCAGAGTCATCTGCAGGCACTGCAGATGTAATGCACTAGTAATTAATTTAATTCGGTCAGAGCTTTAATTACAAAACTGAAGTAATTTGCTAATAAATACTTAACTTCATATCAATGCATAGATGGAGTTATTAACGCGCTGGAGGATCATTCTCGATTCATAACATATATCCAAAATCGAAAATGTTACCTGGTGTGGATAGTGGATAATAAGCGAAATGGGGAATGTTGTAGTACATAAAGTGGCCACTTAACCTAGCCAATGACAGGTCATGATCAGGCCGTATTCCTGAATTTGAAAGAATTCTACCTCATCTCTGTAGGGATATAAAAATGAAATATATACCTACTCCCGTCTTGGGATATATTTAATATATTTTCGGAAAAATGAAGAAATTATACGTATGTATATTGTAATTCCTATACAAGAGCACTACGGTCCCGTAGGGGCTGCAGCTGGTACCCTGCTAGTGTACTATACTAGTATAGCACACGAACGGGGAGAGGTTAAAGGGCAAACTACGTGAACCCACCCAAACCCCGTCCCCCATCCCTCACCGCACCCACCGCCACCGGGAGATCATATTATCTCCCCTGATTCAGAATCAAAAGAAAAGCGAGCTCTTGTACTAAACAAATATTGTTTTAAAGGCATCCGGAAAGTCCAAAGAGAAAACTGGATTATTTATTATTAGCTAGGTGCGGCTACTGCACAAGTCCATAGAGCTGGACTGGTGCCTGGTGTCTGGTGTCTGGTGTCTGGTGCCTGGTGTCTGGTGCCTGGTGCCTGGTGTCTGGTGCCTGGTGTCTGATGTTTGGTGTCGCTTCAGTACCAGTCCAAGTTATCACGCATGAAGTATTAATATGAAAATCACACGTAAATAAATATTTCATATCCCCCTACAAAAGTCGAACCCGCGACCTCATGCACGGTGGCCAAATGGGCTTTCGATAGTCGTTGAAAACACAAAATTATTTTACTATTGAAGTCAATTTTAGCAAAACTTTTACGGGGAGACCTGTTCTAGCTGGACCTCAGTGGTTGTCTGTAAGCGCTTGGAACATCTTCAACTTATTCCAAACTGAGTTTTCAATGAAATGTTCATCTCCCCTTCTAGTGATGTTTGTTCCCCTCTGTAATTGGGCCTCCTGGCCTGTTGAGGTGGTTAAATTTTAAAATAATAATTAATAATAATAAAAAGTCCCTCGCAACCAATGTCGCCCGGTCAAACACTTCGCTTCATTTCAACACCTTATACCCTTCTTCTTCTTCTTCATCAGCCAGTGTTCGTCCACTGCTGGACATAGGCCTCCCCCATATTGGTCCACTGCTTTCTGTCCTGGGCCTCGAGCTGCCATCTGGATCCTGCAGTACTTTTTATATCATCTGTCCATCTTCTTGGTGGTCTTCCTACAGGTCTCCTTGCAGCTCTAGGTCTCCAGTTCAGCAGGCGCTTCGTCCATCGGTCCTCATTCTGGCGTGCCACATGTCCAGCCCATGTCCACTTCAGCTGGGAGATAGCTTTTATGACGTCTATGACTCTAGTCCGTCTTCTTATCTCCTCGTTAGTGACATGGTCTCTTAAACTGATGCCGAGCATGCTTCGCTCCATTGCCCTTTGCGCTACACGGAATTTATTGGCCGATTGGATAGTCAGTGTCAATGTCTCAGCCCCATAAGTCAGCACTGGAAGTATGCACATATTAAAATACCTGCCTTTTAAGGTTGTTAGGAATTGGACTCTTCATAATGTGGGCTACATTCCCAAACGCTGCCCATCCCAGCCCAATTCGGCGGTTTATTTCAGCTGTTTGGTTGTCTCTTCCTAACTTAATCAGGTGGCCTAGATATACATACTCCTTTACATTTTCAATAACTGTGCCGTTAATGACTATATGCGTATTGACATTACTCATAACTTTGGTTTTAATTTTGTTTATCTTTATTATACCCTACGAACTTATTTTTATGCTTTGTTTTGGAGGCATTGTGAATATTTTTAACATTGAAAATTATCGAAAACTCTCTTTATGCGACTTACCTTAGCAACAACTAAAACAAATATAGCACCATAGGCTAAGGGTTGTATCCTTGGTAGGAGGCTCGGATTAGAATTGTAGTAAATATAATTCTATTATTAGTAAATGTTTTGAAAAAAAAAATCATTTTGAATGACAAAACATAAATCTTGTAGTAGTTTAGTTTTTCATTACCTTTCTACTTTGTAGGTCGGTAATGTATTTCAGTACTTTAGGAAGTTAACAGCTTAACCAAACTTTAAGTGTTCGAGCAATTTCCCCCTGAGTAGCTCATCAATTTTTAATTTACTTTAAAGTAAGTAACAAACCTCCACAGCTACTTTTTGTAATCCATCCCAAACCCTTTTGATAGTAATTACTCTTAAATAGTAAATGCTGTTCCATGATGGAGATTATATTTATAAATACAAAAAAGGTATATGTTTATGTATGTAGCTACCTACATAGAAAGTAAGTAGGCACCTTTTTAAAAAATCTTCTCAGATCCTACACCCTGATCCCTAGATCCAGACCCTGAATTCTGCCCTTTAATTATGTAACTAACCATTGCCCGGAGGGGGGTAGGAGGAGGTGATAGAACGCCACACCACTCTGTCCAGACGCGCCTCCTTTGCTTCCTCTATATTTTTAATTTTTCTCATGCACGTACGTTGATTATTCCGGCACATGTGGATCATATAAACACAACATTATTCATTAACACATTACCGTCCGCGTCCTGACCATTTTAAACCATTTTAAAAATTTAAATTGAATTCATTTGAAAAAAAATAAAGATAAACAAAAGTAAGGCTTTTACTATAAATATATATAACTAATTACAACACAAAATAAAATAAATAAATGAAAAAATATATAAAAAGTGAAATCTGTAATATTTGGCGTCATGATCAGCTCACTTATATTGTTAACTTTGTATTGTGCTCATGGCTGTTTATTTCCAATACATAAAATATATATATATATATAATAATTTCAATTGTATTGTGTCATTTTGTAAGGATAGGATGGTCTTTGGATAGATATTGTGATAAGGTAATGCAGGGGACGTATGAAATAGTGTCTGCCAGATAGGATGATAGTGTGAGATGCACACATGCGTTCTGTCCCCTCCCCTCTTCTCCCTAATCCCCCCTCCATTGAGACCCTGACCGCGGATGCACGGGTGCATGTCTGGGATGGGTGGCCTGGCGAGGCAGTATACCGGTCTGCACACGAGGGGTAGTAATTACTAATAAATAATGATCGGAGTAGGAACATTACCCTACTACTGTTAGTTTGGGCCGACTCTGGTTGGTTTGGGTGATGGAAACAATGACAATTATAATACATAAGCTGGGATAGTGGTAGGGGCAATGAAAGCATTTGTTCGCGTACATAACGTAAATTCATCCGTATTTCTATCACACTAACAATCTTAAAATCGCGGTTTAGCTTGTTGAAAAAATCGGTAGAGTTGGCTGGACTGAAAAAAGACTCAATAGTCTTTAAAACAGTCTAGGGAAAGGGTGGGGCTTTCATAATAATCCAGCCACTTAATTTCTCTCTTAAGTATTAACTTCCAGTCCCTATTTGCATCCCTTTCCCTTTTTCTTCATGTAAAAATTGTATTTAAGTATACGTATATAATTCACTTTCTGTCTTTGTTATTGTTATCAGAATGGGTATTTGTTTAAAAAATAATAGAAGCAGTATTGAGCAAGCGGGCTGCTCAGTTTTTAGAAGAATTATTCCGACTTGCAATAGTACGACTTGGAATATACCCTCGGATGATAATAATGGTTCAGTGGTTGACATCCAACCACAAGAGTAGGTACTAGACTACGTCACTACTTGCACGGACACAAGTGATATAGTGTTATGAGAACCTGGAGACTAATAATATGTTCTGCGTAAATAACGTCCCAAGTTAGCTATATCTACTTGTACAGTACATACAACATACGAGTTCATACCAAACTTTGTTCAAAGCGGACACCTTCGTAATACGGTTATACCAAAATTCCTTTCTCCAACTAAGCTAGACGATTTTACATGTGTAGACGTCTATATGTCTCTCTGCTAGTCCTATGACAGACCGATTAAGACCGTTTTAGACTCTTGTCAACAATTTTTTTAACTGACTAAAAAATGAAAAATCATAATTTCTTGAGCGAAATATGCCTCGGAAGTTTTTTGAATTTTTAATTCCCGCTAAAAAAGTAAAGCGAACGTTTGATGTCATGTCACGTGTATACATGCGATTTTCATATTAATATTTCATGTGTGATACCTTGGACTGGTTCTGTAGCGTAAGACTGATCATCTTACCTTCACGTAATAAAATGATCGACTTTATACACTGCAACTTTCTGAATTACCAATGCAGTGCCCTATGCATCAATGTGTGCGGATAAGGGAAACGTAGTAGCAGTGGTAGAACGTGACGTCACTCTGCTGCGCAGAGCAAGGCCTACAAAGTATAGTAGTATAGGCCTAGGAGAGTATAGTAGGTTAGGCCTACTAGGATAGTAGTAGGGATACTTCTATATCATCACAGTAGGCCTACTAGAGTATAGTAGGTAGGCCTACTAGAGTATAGTAGGTAGGCCTACTAGAGTATAGTAGGTAGGCCTACTAGCGTATAGTAGGTAGGCCTACTAGAGTATAGTAGGTAGGCCTACTAGAGTATAGTAGGTAGGCCTACTAGAGTATAGTAGGTAGGCCTACTAGAGTATAGTAGGTAGGCCTACTAGAGTACAGTAGGTAGGCCTACTAGAGTATAGTAGGTAGGCCTACTAGGCGTATAGTAGGTATGCCTACTAGAGTATAGTAGGTAGGCTGGGTTTGCTTGCTAAACACAGGGAGATGTACCGATTCACATCAAGTATGTCTCTGTCGTTTATTTTCTACTAACCATCGTAGAAAAATCATACTTCCTTTTCTTTAACCGCGTTCGCTCCTATGTACCGCAGCCAAGTGACCATCACTAGATCCCTCAAGATTTCGTCCCCTCGTCCCTCAGAGCCAACCATCTCGCGCTCTGTACATCCCTAGCGAACTTCCAGTAGAAATTGTCAGTGCCAGCAGCCATCAGCTCCGTCGAGTACATCCGGAAGATGGTCATCCATCGATCATCTCAGTGCCAACCAAATAGAATGGCGTTATTGGGAAAGCGAACTTCGTAAGTAAAAATTATGAGTGAAAGTGTTGATTTTTTAAAGTGATCAAAATAACTTTTAAAAAAAAATTAAATGAAGAGTGCGTCAAATCTCATATTCCTTTATTGATAAGATTATATATTTTACACTGTTCTCATGTACGAGTGTGTCAAATCTGCATTGTATCTTGCATTTTGAAGGGTTTTATCATTACGTGAATGTAGACAAATGAAACTAAATTTACAAAACATCGGGTGCAATCTGTGTGCAAATTGAATAAATAACAAGTGAGATAAAATAATTCAAAGTTTGCGTTTTAAAAAAAATGATCGTATGCGAACGGTTGGCGATCTTGTATTCCATTCTATATCCAATTTTTGCAACAAAAAAATGAGACTTTCATATTTTTTTCTGGTTTATCTCTGATAAAAATCCGAATATTAACATGGAATCTAATATTATAATATAATTATCTGAATAAAAAACACCAAATCTATAAAAATCGTGCATAATATAATGAGAGAGAAAATATTTTCTTACATTATAATAATTCGGATAATAGAGAGAGGGACCGACGGGCGGCGTGCAGGGTATCCGCTTGCACAGCTCGGGTTTAAACTGTGCAGTACATAATATAACCCGATTCAGAGTCAATAATGATAACCCGTGTTTGGTTGATTTCTATAATCGTAAATTTCGTATCGATCGAATAATATTATTATAACTGACTACTCATTACAAATTGATATTCCTACCTATAGGTAATAGTTTAACCCTGCTAGTAGTAGTCTGTGTGAGTGTGTGGAGATTAGCAAATAACATCGAAATTGTTCACAGATCGAAATATGTCATTTTCGAAGTGTGAAAATAGTAATAAAAATTGACTACTCATTTCGAAATTGAATATTCCTCATTATAGCAGTATTGTAGTTTAAAATGCTTAGGTTTCATTCTTGTTGAGTGTTGTCGTATCACCTTCTCAATATCCTAATACACCGTCTGTATGTTTACTCGTTAACTAGTGTCATGGCAAGTAACAATATGTCCCAAAGTGGGCCGCCTGGCCCCCCAGGGGGCCCTGGAGAGATCTGAGGGGGGGCTTTTCTGGCTCTGGGGGAGTAGGGGGAGCCTGGGAAGCAAACAGGGGGCCACAAGGTGCCTAAAAAATGTTTTTTTATTACCTAATAGAATTTTTATAAAATCCTGTTATAATCATAGATTATATTTATTATATTTTAGGTACGTATAATATAATATCATCTATGATTTTGTCATCTATGATTTTTGATTTTGTAGTTTCAAATCATATGCGTATACATGTAGTTCAGAAATAGACCGATATGGACGGGGCTATGAATATCATCTATATTTTGTTCATCTTGATTTTTACATTGTCTATGATATTATGAACGGGTGGGGTCTAGTGGTAGATTTCGAGGATTCCGGATTAGAATCTCTAGGTTCGAATCCCACTCCAGCACAACTTGTTTCCTGCTTTCTGGTCACAGTTATTTCCGGACTACTTTTGAAAGCAGCCCGAAAATTGAAATATTTGAGTATTTCATAAAGAGCTCAAATAGTTTCTTTTTATTTTAAAAAAAATAAAATAAAAATAATAATAATAATTGCCTTTATAATTCATTTTTCTTTCAAAATACCTTTCTGAGATAAAAAAAATTCTCTCGTAATTGAATCTATTTTGTCATGATTTTACGTTAGGTTTGTCATTTATTGACAGTAGATACATCAGGTTTGTCTTTAATAATTTAATAAGTATTTTTTTTTATGACACTATAATTAAATGTATAAAAAATAAATACACTACATTTTTCTGTTTTATTTCATTTAAAAAAGTTAAATTTCCAGGGGAGCCTTGTGTAATTTTGTGTCTGAAAGGGGGGCCACGGGTCAAATGAGTTTGGGAACCTATGAGATAGACGATTGTAATCGTATCGACAGGCATTTTGTCAAGTCAGCACGCAGCACCCAGCACGCAGCACGCAGCACGCAGCGGTGGAAGCGGATATCGAGCGCGTACTTTAGATCTGTGTATTGTGTATGTAGGAACTGATACTCCCCAGATATGGCAATATTCTCACTATTACCATACTAGTTAGTGACTACGATAATGAGTAATCGGCTCTATTTAGCTCGGGTCGGTGGTTCGGTGTACAGCGTGGTGTACAGTGTAGTAACCTCCGCGGTCGGAGTACGTAGTGTCGCAGTGGTCGCCACGAGCAGCTGACTTGGAGCCGAGTGTCCTGGCAGAGTAGTGGTGGCTCGCCATCTCGCCCAGTGACTAGTGACTAGTGACTAGTGACTAGTGAGTGACCCGTGCCCTGGCAGGCTCCAGTAGTCCGGCTAGTAGCAGCACCCAGACCTGCCTTCCGACTGAATCTATTGTGAGGTTGTGTGGCGATGCATTTATTGCTTTCACATTAGCCGCGTGATATTATTCAGATACCATCATAGTCTCATCTCTGCTTAAATTAAAAGTCATCAAATCCTAATCCTTAAGTTCTATACTGCCATTTTGCTACCTACTTTTATCACTATTATAACCGTATGCGTATTATTTCTTAAAACTAAAAATACAAAAATTCTGAGTCAAAACCTACAACAACTATTGAACAACAATAACTTCAAGCCAAGAAACGGTTTGCCTGTTCACTTGGAGGTTGGGAGTAGAAGTTTACAGTTTGAATATAATTTTATCCACATATACTTAATCCAATGCCAAAAATATTTGTTGTATAAAAATATTATTAACGAGTAATAATATTTTAAGACATTTGATTATAATATTGAAGAATGTACATGAGATAATATGTAGGTACATAAACGTAAAAATATAACATTCTGTTTATCGTAAATCACTATCTTCTTCTCTTTGTCTTTATCATTTTAATATTACAATAATTATTAGAGAAGAATACATTTTTATCTCAAAAAATGTAATAATTTGACATGTTATTAAAAATGATTGTATAAGTTCAATGCACGTAAATGATACACATAATATTTCCTACTTAATAACGTATAATATGATTACAGTAAGTAAGTATCCAACTTTACACAGTGCACATACAAAACTCCAAGTTGGGTAAATAATATAAACTCCGGGCCTACCTACAAGTACAACAGGCGCTCATCTTACGTCGAATCGCTTCAATGGAATGGCAGTCAAGTTAGTACACCATCAGCCATCAGCCATCAGCCATAATACATAATACTGTTTTCAGGAGAACTTCTGAAATTATTTTTGTAGATTATTTATTTAGCGCCATTTTCGAGTAAAAATAACTTTTCGGTTATACAAAACAGAGCTAATGGTGCCTTGAAATCGATAGGGGCAAATAAGAACTTATCGAAGGAAGCAAAATTGGCAGTACACAACGAATTTCCGGTACCAACCCTTATGTATGGTAGTGAAGCGTGGTGTTGGAAAAAGAAAGATGAAAGTAGACTGAATGCTGTTGAAATGCAATCTCTCAGGCGAATGTGTGGTAAGACTATGTATGATAGGTGTACAAATGTCGAAATTAGAGCAGAGTGCAAGATGTTAGGTACTAATGACATTGTATATGTTTGCTACTAGTTCTGTAATGTTTTGTACTGAATCTCGTTATGGCGCGGCGTCACTTCAGGTTGGGGGACTGGGGGTGTATTGTCCGCACTCCTCGTCACAACTAGAGAGGGTCACCTGTGACGGCTGGAAGGGGCGCGCGAGGGGCGGAGGGGCCAGGACCCGGATCCCCGGGAGAGCCTCTTGAGTCCCCTCGTTTCCGGACTCTCCAGCGCCCGCGCCCGCCCCTTCAAATAGAAAATAACATTTTTAATTTAAATCATTTCTTTTCATTCAGTACCTACCCAAACATACAAATAATTTAGTAATATTATTGCCGTAATAATCATTGCAAGTTACTGATTTCTAATTGATAAGATTTCAACACATAATACACAGATTATGTTCCGCTGAGCTTCCCATAGCTGAGCTGGGCTGTCCGTCATAAGATGGACACTGCAATGTGCTCCGAAACGTCGGTAACACGAAGCTCACAAACTCGGCATAATAACCCAGAAAATGTAATCTGTATTCTGAAGGCCGTGGAAACGAATGAATATATCTGCGAGTAGGTGTCACGTCTCACAAACATTAATACTTGTATAATATGTGGGTAATATTATCTATAATTACATGATTGATCGGCTAACACCTGTCCAAATATGCTATAGGTACCTAATAAGTACATATTATTATGATTGTGTTTTGATTTGATTGTATTGACTTGAAGTCGGAATTCACGATTGCGTTATCCAAATAACTTACTAATAATGACTTCTTTTAAAACGATTTAACTATAGTAATGATAATATCGTAAAAATATGGAGTAAATATTAAATATATAAAATGTCCTAAATTGCTATTTTCTAAGACTCGTTTTATAAACTCGTACATAAAACTATCGATTTCTTAATAATTAATTGTAAAGTGTCCTTGAATATAAATATTAATTAATTATCACCGCAAGATCATTTTTGTTTAGCGTAAAACAGCAAATTAATTTAGTTTATGTATTTCTCAGTATCCAACTCCCATAAAAATATGAATTCACGAAAATGCTTAGTAAAATAGCAATACTATTATACAAAAAACAATTTTCTTAAACTGGAAACTTACATTTTCCCGACTATAACTATTCTTCTATTCGTTTTAACGTTTGTTATGTTATGGCACTATCATAGAAATTTTGAACATCGTATCAAAAATTCAGAGGTAGAAATTTTTAGGTATCTATTAATAATTTTACTATTGTAAACTACAAACATTACCTACCTGACGGGTTTTCGAGAATTTCTCTAAGGTTAAATTGTCAAATAATATTTAATTATTATTCATTCACTGTCCAGGCTGCAAGACTATGGAACTATTTACCACGGGATGTGAAATACGCACCCTCCTTCTCCTTATTATTAATTTGTTTTTAAGAAACGTCCGAAGCATTACTACCTCCCCTCAAGCCTTTAAAACAGCCTTCCTTCATCCTCTCTTTCCTATCCCTTTCATTCCTTCCTCTAATCCATTTCCCGATATCATATTTTAGTGTATTTTAAACTGCACATAAACTTGTTAATGATGCAATGTAATTTTAAGCTTTCTCTCCCCGCCAATACTCGATACAATAAATGCTTTATCACTAAAATAACTATGGATTGGTTGTAAAATATTACTTTTAAAGCAATAAGCCCGCCTTGCTATGTAATTGTACATGAAGTTTTAAATAAATTATTCAATCAGGGTAAGAAAGTTATCAGGATATGTATAGTAAGTAGTATAGGTATTCTACATACTTAGAAATATGATTAGTAACTCCAAATAAAGATAGCTTCAAAAGTTAGGAAGGTACAAAGTTAGTGGATATTATTAGTTACTAGACAAAGTTGATTCCAGTTCAGAACCAATATAACATATCATGATATATTATATAAGTTAAGGCCAAAGTTTGAAAGGGCTCCGCGAGTTATTACCAATTTCCTATTTCCTGGAATTAGGGTAGGTACCTACTCGCCATCTACTATTCAAAAAACTATTGCGGGACTTTATCGCGATGATAAATTATTTTGGTAATCGAAGTAACACTAATATGTAAAGGATAATATATTTTTACAAAAACCGTATACAAACATAAAAAATACAAGTATAATAAATGTATAATACAATAAATGAAAGCATTAAAGCAGTCTGAGTGGGTGAGTCCGGAGATCCCTTGTTCGAATCCCCACTCAGCCTAAACTCGATTTCTATTTCAAGCACAAGCCGCTTACGTTTCGTATAATCTGGTTCGGATCGATATAATAAAATAATTATGTACTTACCTGTACAAGGAAAATGAATTACATATTATGAAAATTAAAAATGTAAATTGGTGTTGGTTACTCGGTGCATATTCCTCGTATGTATTCTGAAGGTTGTTTTATCCTGAATCGTACCTATTACTGGTTATACAGAAGTTAGCACATTCCGAACTTTGTTTTTCCATTTACTGTGACGAGCTAAATGATAATATTATTTGTTTGTAACATTACTCGTACACTACTATTTTACATTCGCATTATTAATCAGTCAATGAAACTGTTGTTTGTTGTTATTCCATAAAGATAAAGTACAAACGGACATTTTATTAAACAAACTAGTCGTGGGTCAGCAGTAGATAGTTGGGGGCACCTCAGTACGGGGCGGGGGGGGGGGGGGGGCAGAGGGCGGAGGGCGGAGGTTACTGAGAAGGACTAATAGTATGATAAGAATGCAGAACATAAATGTAAAAATGCCTAATAATAGTTTGTAATAAATATCCACATTATAGTTGTCATTCATACAGGTAGGTATAATAGTGCGAAGAACTATTGCGAACAAGTGTTTCCGCTTTATAAATTGTCCGAATAATGAATATATAAATAAGCACATAATGATCATCATGGAGTATTCTCAGTTTGCCACGCATTAATTTTTAAATGAGAGGTGGATATTTTCATGTGAATAGGGAATTACATATTATGAAAATTGCACATGTTGGTGTTGGTTACCGGTGCATAGCTCGTATGTATTCTGAAGGTCGAACAAGCGTCTTCATATACTGGTTATACAGAAGTTAGCACATTCCGAACAGTTTTTTCCATTTACACACTAAATGATAATACCCATTTGTTTTGCCTACATACAATCTATGTTTACATGCATTATTAATCAATAAGAACTGTTGTTTGTTCTAATTAAAGATTGTACAAACGGACATTTTTCTAAACAAGACTAGTCGTGGTGACATTTAGCTGGGACGCGGACGTCAGTACGGGGGCGGGGGGGCGGGGGCAGAGGGCGGAGGGCGGAGGTTACTGAAATATAATATATGATAAGTGCAGAAGGTAAATGTAGGCTAATAATAGTTTGTAGTGAAGTAACGTTTTTTTTCATAACAGGTATTCGCCAACTATTGCGAATTTGGCTATCAATTGCGAATAAATAAATAAGTAAATTTCATCATGGCCCTCAGTTTGCCCACGCCGATTTTTGCTTTAAATTTCTAATAATAAATAGTATTTATTTCGGTATGATTCGCAGCGAACAACTTTTAACAGCAGCAACACTTGACATAAATTTAAAGGCCGGCCACGAAATAATCATAATATTCTTGGAATGGAGCATAATATATCAGTTGCATGTTGGAATTATTACATTATATCATTGCTCGTGAATACGAGCTTAGGGCACTAAATATTATTTTTTTTTACATATTTATGGACAGCGCCCTTGAAGAAATTTCTCGCGAAAACGGCGCATAATGAGTCATCCTATTATCATTATTATCAACAATTCAACAATTATTATTTTGACATTTTATTTAGTCGCAGTGTATATGAGCGTGGTACAAATAATACACGAATTAATTATGTGCCTAGTTGTCAGGATCATTACAGATTACAGATTACAGGTTTACAGTAAAAGTTGTAGAGACGGTTAAATTAAATTTCTTAATAAAGTATTCGGCGCTGAAAGCCCATTTGGTAGAACTTGCAGAGTTATCGATTTCTAGTTCTCGTGAAAATAACTTCGAGTACTAAGTACGCTGCGCGCTGCTTTTCTACAAAAAATCATCTTCAATTTTAGAACTTGCAGAGTTTGATTTGATCGCAAAGTTTTATTTAGAGCTTTTTGTCATCTTCAATTTTTCTTTTGCTGATCGCAAAGTTTTATTTAGAGTTTGTTGTTTGTTTATGCAAAAACTGAGCTCATTTCCTGAAAGAAGATAACCGTATTTATTTTCGTAAACTTGTTTATACCTATTATATATTCATTTCATTTATTAGGTATTAATTCAGATTGAAACTGTATCCAAGTATAATAAATGAACGTGCTACGCCTAGGCGAGGCGGCTCTGCGGTACACCAAGTGCAGTGTAACTTGATCATTTTATTACATGAAGGTAAAAGAGCTGTCTTACGCTTCAGAACCAGTCCAAGGTATCATACATGAAATATTAATATGAAAATCACACGTAAATAAATATTTTATGTGTGCCCCATACGGGAATCGAAGCCGCGTCCTCCTGCACGGTAGCCAAATGCGCTACCACCATGCTATGCGACGGAAATTTCATTTTTTAAGAGGCAGATTTTTTCTTAATATGTATATGCACTTATCTATTGTTTATCAAATGAATAGTCGACAATTCGATGCGAATATTCGTAACATAACTAGCGTGTATTGTATACTGTTACTATGTACCTAGAGATAGTACGTAGCTACGTGCTGGTGCTGAGTGCTGGGTGTTGGGTGTTGGGTGTTGGGTGCTGGGTGTTAGGTGTGGGTACTAAAATATTACGCAGCGCACAACAAAGGAGGTAATTTTCTTCTGTTTAGTATAAATGTTTAATGCTGATTCATTACTTTTGCAGTCTACCCACTTAATTAAAGTTATATTTATTATTTACGGGCGTAACTATGAAACTAATTAAGGTACAACAAAAATAGGCTGCTTGGTTTTCTGTTAATTTACCCAAACTTATTACCTACAATTCCCATAAGGGGTCAACATTAAATATTTGTTATTCTCATTACTATTATTATTATTTGGATAATTTATTAAGCGCCATTATTGTGAGAAATCACCTCAAGGGCATTTCATGTGTGATACCTTGGACTGGTACAGAAGCGTAAGACTGATCATCTTACCTTCATGTATTAAAATGGGTCCCCTGGGACACCCGTTGTAAAAGTCCTTTACAACGGTTCGTTCATGCAGGCAAGGCGAACAAAAACGGCCAGAACGGCTAAAAGAAGCTATGATGAGAGTGTAGAAGTTGAGAAAAGCCGAGAAAAACATGGCATGAAAGATAGCAAAAATACATGAAAGTGGAATACATGCATGAAAAAATGTACGCATGTGGAGGAAGCAAGAGAAGTGTGCCGGGACAAAGTAGTGTGGCATTCTATCCTTTCTGTCTACCCTCTCCGGGATTTCCCATTTGGCGTGATGGTTGGTAAGTTAGTGTGAAGAAGTTGATATCTAAAGTATTTAATTCACTGAAAGATTGAATATTTTTATTGTCAAGGGGGAAATAGTTTAATGTATAGACGGGGTGGACATAGATAGATGGATCAGTGCCAGTGGTGTAATTAACAACCCGTGTGGACAGACTCAATAGAGTCTAATCTGCTATATTAGAACTACTATTGTAGCATATTAGGGTAGTAAACAACTCGTGAAACTATTCTAGATATCTATAATGCATCTTCTTGAAAACGTGAATTTATAAAAACGTTTTCGAATCCTGCACGATATGTAGTTTAATATAAATAGATGAGTCTCTTGTCTAGCCAAAGGTCAGTCGCTCTGCTCGGTACAGCTGCACTCGCTGTGGTACACTGGTGGGTGCACGTGCACCTAACTACTGTACTTGCGCAGGCGCAGGGTGCTCTGTATCATATCGCTGTACTCTGCCGAGTATGATCGGTGATTAGACATCTATCAGATGCAAGTCTAGTGTGTATTATGGATGTGTTATAAGTATAATATAGTAACATGGAGTTATCTTGAGTTATCTACCCAACTAACCTATGTAGGTACATTCTTGTAGATAATCATGTTTATATCTAGAGTAGAAATTCTCAGTCATTTTACTCTCATCGCAACCCTAAAACTTAATTCACAACTAACGAAAAAACTCGCCTTTGTACATATTACGCACGATGTTTTTAGGTCTAAGTATATACACCGTTTCCCCACGATGAGACCCGCGAAACTCCAGAGGGTGATTATTCATGATATTCTGAGAAAAAAAATCTTAATAAAAGTTTTTCAAAAAACTCAATTCTAATTTCTTAAAAAAATGATTAAAATATGAATAAAAATTCACGCGTGTAATAACCGTCCATTTTTGAACTGGCTAACACCACGTGACCTGCACCAATTTCAGATATGAAATTCGAATTTTGAATGTTCGTTTCGGTGACCAGAGAGCGGACCCCCACTCCTCCCCGCCCACCGCCACCCCGCCACCGCTAGCATTTCAAACAGAAGCCAGTATTACATAGTCGCTTTTTATTAATACTTTTTTTTAATTAATTATTAAAAATGCCCGAATCAAAAAACTTTGCAAGGTTTTTTTCTCAGAATACATGAACAATCACCCTCCGGAGTTTCGCGGTCTCATCGTGGGACACGTATCATATATCTTCATCTAGTGAAATAATGAGAGACCAGTTTTTTGTTAAATGTGTCGATTTTAAGAAAGAAAAATCATGTATAGGCCTCATTTTTTTTTTCCTTTTTTTTCATGAAAAAATCAATCAAAATTCAAAATGTATATAATTAATTCGATAACTGCAAGAATAACAGACAAATTCGGTCCTTAATTTAATAAAATAATTTGTTATTAGGAAATAGCATTATTTGATTTTGTGGTTTCCTTCCTTTTCATATTCTTAAGTTTCTCAAATACTTGCACACAAATCTGGGTTTATCCCATGACGGGAGTAGGTATATATTGCATTTTTATATCTCCACAGAGATGAAGCAGATTTCTTTTCAAATTCGGGAGTATTGATATTCAAGCGTTTACAGGGCTTATGATCTGTCATTGGCTGGGTACTAAGTGGCCACTTAACGTACAAAAACATTCCCCTTTTTATTTTAGCGAATATCCACACCAGCGCTTCGATTCTGTAAGTGTTTTTAAACTACTGCGCATACGATTTTGTACTGAATTCGTATGCGCAGAATTCTAAAACCTTAGAGAATCGCACCGCAGGTAACATTTTTGATTTTGCTTGTATGTTACGAATTGAAAACCATTCGCAAGCGCGTAACTAGCTCCATTTATGCATCGATATTGAAGTTAAGTATTTGATTAGCAAATTACTTCATTTTTGTAATTAAGACTCTTAACCCAGCCAATGACAGGTCATAAGCCCTGTAAACGCTTGAATATCCATATTCCCGAATTTGAAATGAAAGTCTGCTTCATCTCTGTGGAGATATAAAAATGAAATATAAAATTTTAGTTCGCAAAATAACCACGTAGGAGGTAGGTGAATGTAAATTCATCCAAAATCTACTACTAATTTCCCTTATCCGCACCCAATGGTGCATAGGGCACCGTTTTGGTACACCTTTTTTGTCACAGTAGAATCAGGTAAAATTATCCATTAATTACAATGAATAAATTAATAAAATAAACGTGTTTTATTCCAGCCCCGGTAATGAAGGCAAACGCTCTCCGCGAAGTAAAGTGTTCGTGGCCCGACCATCTCTCTTCACGGAACTGTTCGAGATCGGCCACATCCGGACCATCTACCACATCTTCCTTGTGATACTCATCCTCCTGTTCCTCAACACCGTGATCTACGACCTGGTGGACCGCGGGAGGTGAGTGAGTAGTGAGTAGGACGCGTCACACGACAGTACGGGCACAGAGCGCTTGTTGCGTTATTAGGTATTCCAGCCTAGACTCAATATGCATGTTCTTGTTTTCCAGTATCAACGCAGGTGTTGGATTGATTAAGAAAGGATTTGGGAGGTTTGGTACATGGCTGGGCGTATGGTGCTGCATGCAACTTGTCGCCCTTCTTCCTTCACCTGTACTTCTTCTGTGGGCTGAGGGCCATCATCTCTTCACTCCGATGGGTATACCAATATTAAAATAATTCATTATTATTATAACATATTGCTATTTCACCTACCTAGGCTAGTAGGTAGTCATGTTTCTATTCATTCATGCGTAATTCATTCAATATTCATTTTGTGCGTAAAACCACATGTTTAAAATTATTATTAAGATTCACTACACTTTGTTTGTTTGTTTAAACATTTTTTTTTATTTTTTAAATTTAAGAAAAAGAAATCTTTTATTTATAATTATAATATTTTCTATTACACACATTCATTATATTATTATTTGTAACGAGAAAAATTTCGACCCAAAATAACACAATACTACCTATTTACCTACTGCAGAAAATTAGGGACAGGATAAATATATGTAGGTAGGTAGGTACTGATAACTGATTGTTTACAAATTTTTGTCACAGGAAAAAATCAGAACTGCGCTTTGACACAAAATGTCGCAAAACTATTTATTTTTACTTTTTTAATATACCTACATATACTTATTTAGGAAATAAAGATATCATACATTTTAGAACATTTAACAGTACCTATAGAGAAATTAATAACACAATATTATTTTTTATATAATAATAGGTAAGCTTAGAATATGTAAGTATGTTAATTTTTTTTTTAAAGGTCTTAAGATATGTTTCGCTGTTCCTTCCCAAAAAAACTAATTTTTGTGCTTGGGAAGGGTTACACGTTGAAACAGTAATTTATTATATATATATTTTTCTTTTTAAATATTTGTTTACGGGTATTTCATCTCTAGTAGATTTATTAATGTGGTTTTTTTTTATGTTTGGTAATTGTGTTTGTAAATAAAATTGTATTTGTAAAAAAAAAATTGTTAATTTCTTTGATATATTTTTTTTTTAGTTCTATTTTTTAGTTCTAGTTTAGTTCTTTTTTTTAATTATGAAATTTTAAAAATAACCTAAGAGGAATTACATTTTTTTATGTAGGTACTTTTGCAATTAGTAAATAAAACTCGTTAAAATCCCATGTCCGCTCCCTGCTAATTGCTATCAATAAAGGCGAATCATAATTGCGGCGCAAAAAAAAATTTCCAAAAAATTGTAGGCATTGAAACTTACAAAAAATATGTAAAAATTATATTATTATTTACTAGTTTATTAAATATCACAAGTTTTTTTTTAAAGGCGAATCATATGGAGCCAAATTGCGGCGCAAAAAAAATTACCAAAAAAAATTGTAGGCATGAACTCGAGAGATCTTATTAAGATAATTGAAAACAGTGTAGCTTATTGGAATGTCTATAGTCCTAATTAACATTTTCATAAAATTTATTTTTAAAATGTTTTGCCTTCTTTTTATTTTAATTATAGAATTTCATACATTGGTATTATGTACAATATTTTATTTTTAAAAAAAATTTGTTCACTGGATGTGAGAATAAATAAATAAAATATCAACGCATGTACCTATTTCATATCTCGAATTTTTTCATGTATTACCTACCATCCATTTTTTTAAATGTGGATATCAGAAGCACCCTCAACCATTGACATTACTTTGTAGACAATCCGAAGCACGAAGTTCACCTGACGGAGGGACACACTATTAACTATTACTATTATAATATTATGAAGATGTAGATATTTTTTGTTCCAGGTAAAGGGATTTCACAGTTATGGAATGCAGTTTGGATTTGCTTTCTCATCATATTTCAAGTTACCTTCTTTGTTGTGTCTATCTCCACCATAATATACTTCCAGTTGCCCATCGCATCGTCCCTCGTAATCTCAATAGAAACGGTAAGTCGTTTTTACTGTAGGCAATAAAAAATTGATTCATTTTGTCAAGTGTCTTTTAAGTATCAATAAAACATGTATAAATATTCATTTTCCATTTTGAGCTACAGAGCATGTAGCTAGTACCTACCTACTACATATTATATAGAAGGACAAAGTAAATCAGTAATAATATAAACATAAGTGGATGCATATATTATTGTGTAGATATTATAAAAAACTCAAATAGCGTACTTATCTATTAAGTAATAACACAATAAACATACCTACCCAGGGTGATCCAATGTACTGTGATAAAAATGTTTCTTTCAGATACGTTTTGTAATGAAAATACATGCATATGTCCGCTCCGTGAGCCCGCGAGTACTGAACACCAGCTCTACAGCGGTCCTGCCGCCCTTCTCCCGCTACCTCTACTTCATGTTCGCTCCAACGCTCGTCTACAGAGACTCCTACCCCAGGTACCTGTTATTACTACACTGTCTTAGTATTATTATTATAGTGATTTCTTCAAGGGAGACTACTAGAGAGTAGCTCTGCTCATTGTCGTTGGTTTGCTTTCAGATCAACTCACATACGATGGGGTGTTGTTGCAGCGAGGTTACTAGAAATAGCTGCCATCATATTTTACATCAGTTTCTTGATAGAAAGGTTCCTTCTTGGAAGCTTCTCTCATTTTGGTAAACCAAACGAAGTAAGATATTATTATTACCTACTTATTGTCTTTGTTGGTACCTATATCAATATAATTATATAAATAGTATATAGTGTTTAGATCATTGATGTAACACAATATAGTGTTAGATCATTGATGTAACACTATATAGCACCATTTTTTCCAAGTCACTAGGTACTGTGGAATGGTGACCCTCGACTTTTACTGCCATAGTCCTAACACCTAACACTCCATTCTACTTCAGATAAACAAATAATTTTCACTCGTTTTCAGTGGGTACACAACTGTAAAATAATAATCAACAGACTTATTTTAATAGCTGTGATAATCAAAAGTAAAGAATCATGAAATCTAAAGTACAGTTTCATCTAAAAAAAACAGAAAAACATAGGCTTTTTTTCTCTAGAAAAGACTAATTTGATGGGTTTTTAATTCTTATTTGTCATACCACATATTTCCAAGTAAGTGATTCTATCTGTATGACATCTATTGAGAAAATTACTAAGTTCTAAGCATTTTTAGCTGAACTCCTTTTTGCTGTAGGTGAGATTCTAACCGAATTATTCTTCAAGAAAGGTCTTCAATTTATTATTTTTATGTTTATTTTTCGACCAGTAAACTTTTAACATTTACAATAATAGGTACTTGTAGAAAAATTAGGTAAGGGCTCGATTTTAACCATGGTGGGCTTGTGTAACATTTCATTTCATTTATTTTTCAACGTAAATACAAAAGTATATTTATTGAACGTCAATGAGTAAGTAATAGTATTTAAATAGTCATCAATTTTATATATAAGATTTTCTTAATTTTAGTTTTAATTTTTTTCTCCGTCAAAATCAAAATATTTGCGGGAATTTTATTATAAAAGCGTATACAGACCCCCAGGAATGAGTTCGCACTCTTATGTAGTCTTAATTTAGGGAGGTCCAGATTTCCTTTATTTCTAGTATTATAGGGATGCCTATCGCTAACTTTATGAATTTTATCTACATTTTTACAATCATGATTGACCTTTCAACAGAAACAGAGAAGCTCTGGAAACGAAAATGGATTATTTAGATGTTTACATGGCTTATGACCTGTCATCGGCTGGGCTAAGTTTAAAGTTTTGAAATAAATATTTGTGCATGATTATTTCAGGTGTTGGAAGCGAAGGAGTTAGTTCTGTCAGTATTTGGGTCCATGTTCCCTGCCCTCCTGACCTACCTGTGTGGGTTTTACCTTCTTCTCCACTGCTGGCTGAACGCCACAGCGGAGGTGCTCACATTCGCCGATCGCCAGTTCTACATGGTAAGTATTCACCAATACTGGATTAAGATGCAACAGAAAGTAGCAAATATCTACTATATAATATTGTGTTTGTGTTTAGGATTGGTGGACCCAGTCCAACTTCGCGGTGTTCTACAGAATGTGGAACACGGTGGTACACGACTGGCTGCACACATACGTCTACACGGACATCCTGCTGCTGACGGGAAACGGGGTGCTGGGAACTCTGGTGGTGTTTGTCATCTCGTCCGTGTTCCACGAAGTCATTCTGGCATTCTCCTTCGGGTTCTTCTACCCGGTGCTGCTGGTCCTCTTCGGCGTCGTCAGCTTGATTCTGGTGTTCCTGTCCAAGCACTTCAACCCCTCGGCGGGGAACATCTTCATGTGGTGGTCGCTGGCCGTGGGGAACGGGCTGCTGTGGAGCATGTACAGCGCCGAGTACTTTGCGCGCCGGAACTGCCCGGAGGGCGCCATCGGCGGTCCGCTGGACCTCTTCGTCCCGCGCTCGTGGCACTGCCACCAAGTAGCTTTACATCCCAACTGGAAATTCCAGAATCCTTTAGAACAATAAATATTTGTATGTACTGTAAGTATCAGATATAATTTAAGAATGTTAAATAAAATTAGTGTCAAACATACCTTACATTGTAAAGGGGTTTATTAACAAAAATTTTCGGTGAATGCAGAAAAATAAAGCGAAGAATACCAAAGCCATCAGTGCAATCCGTTTGTAAATCGGATAATTAATAAGCGAGATACAATCATTTATAGTTTTTATTCCCCATACGGTGACATCACAGATCGCCTTTCATACAAAATCTTTACAAAAATCAAACTTAAAATGATTGTATCACTGTTATTAATTTATCAGATTTATAAACGGTTCGCACCGATGTTAATGTGATTTTTCGTTTTAACTTTTCTTCATTCATAGAAAATTTTATTGTGTTGAAACGGAAAAGATAAATTTAGGTAATATACCTATTATTGTGAATTCAATGTTTGTAGTACTTCATAATATTCCGTAATTGAGACATAAAAACACTATTTGTTTTTTATAAATAAAGCAAGTACATAGTTTAAAACAAATAGTGTTTGTATTTCTCATGAAATTAAACAATTCTTATGCTCAATAGCAAAAATATTACATGCTAATGAAATATTTTAGACTGAAATTTAAATTAATAATTAATGTGATATTGAAAAAATACTCATTGAGTGTGTCTCCTTATTATTAATTTCTGAAATGAAAACAATAATAATTCACTTTATTTATAGACAAAGTGCAGTAGTCATTTGTCACTTTACTCGGAAGACATACAATAGGGAATAGGGAAAGATGATTTACTTTGAATGAACTTTACAGTGAACTCGCAGTGGAAATGTTCAACAAAGTTCTTGAATGAGATATGCGTTGAAGTGGCAGCTATTTTTTATGTATATGTATGGTGTGAATATAGCACAAAATCATGTATTTAACCGATAATGTAACAGTGCCAAAGCATCCATCTACATTGCATTAAGCATATTTGTATAAAATAATTTAAAATCATTCAATCTGGAGGTTTCCACAAGCGCTGTTACACCACCGTTCCCAAAGAAACTTTTTAGCATAGTTCTTTAAGGGTTAAAGTTGCCTTTACTTCGAACAATTTTTGTTACTTGCCGCCCACTGGAATATAGCACATTCAAAATGAATTTACTATTTAAGGTTGAATAGCGTATTTTTGATAATCTAAATTAAAACTTAAGTGACAAATTACATGTCTGCATATTTTAAACACTTGCTATGAAATTCTCACAATATATTGTAATATGTTGTCAATAATGTGTTCGCATATAACCGTCGAACATTATTTCAATTATTGACTGTAAAAAAATATGAATAATCTGAATAGACTTGTTATCCAAAAGCTACTTATTTGCATCACTATAAATTATATTATTATTCTAACTAGCAAAATGTGATGAATATTTTTATCAAAGAATTATTACAGTGTATAAGTTTCGCGTAAGGTTTAGTTAGTCAATATTAGAATATATTATGTATGTATTTTGCTTGCAGTTAAAAATAGTTTGATAAAATTAGGTTAGACATTTTATAACATCTTACGAAGGCAATTTTTTAAGAAAAATGTATACTTTAATAAACATACAAGAAATATAGATTAATAAATTGGGTTTATCTATGATTTGATAATATTTGATCCAATGTACAATGTTAAAAAAAAAATAAAAAATTAAAGCGGAATAATTTTTGCAGAATTTTGTAATGAACACAGTGATACTAACACAACACGGGTGCCACTATTTCTTCACAGCCAACTTATTCCATGTTACAGTTGTTTTAAATCTACATTTAGCACATATATTAGGTATTACGTGTATTAATAAGTTGGTAGTAATTTTATCATTTCAAACATTCCAATACTCGAACTAACCATAATTAACTATTTCTAGTGTGTAAAATTAAACAAAAACATTTTTTATACTGATTTTTTATGTTATTTAGTCTGTTGAATATAGAAAATACAATAAAATCCATGTTGATGATTAAATTTTACACATGAATACGTGATGTCAACCAAAATAATATATTACACTTAGTATGCAATTTTTAGTGTTTTATTTTAACAAGTCCCTATATATTATACTCACATATATATCTCACTAGATAGCGTAGTAATGGTAAAAGCACCCTAACCTAACCTAGGAGAGCTGTATTAGACCACGAACTATCTGGAGCTGGCGATTTATCTCAAAATAGAATAGGAGAAACAAAACATTACCTATTGCCTAGTGTTAGGTTAATATTGGAGACGGGCAGTGTTTCATACTAAATTTAACCGATGTTGGTTGGCTGGTATAACTTCATTGTCTTTTATCATCAGCATCATCCAGCTAATATATATATTAGGAACTTAATAAACAGACATGGACAGAATTCCAACTCAATAGAAAAGCGAAGACGCTTCCAGTGGAGGCGTCATAGGATTAAATAAAAACAGAGATTGGTAATGTATGTAGGTAGTATATTTTGACAAATCACCTTTTTACTATCATATTATTTACATTTATACATCTTCAAGGGATTATACACGCATTTAATACTAACAATATTATAAATACAAAAATATAGTATCAATATGAAAATCGCATGTAAATAAATAAAAAATAAATGAGTGAATATTAACAAAATAGTGTAAAACACCCAACAGTGGGTAAAAGCTACTGACTATGTACTCCATATTCCTGTAGTGCCGTGACACCCACTACGGGTGAAACATCGTGGGAGGGACTTTAGCTGCTCGCTCCTGATATCCGGACATCGGAGGAGGCTAGAACAGAATTACACTGGCTTTAGGATACACCACCACACAACAATCATTTACTTCGCTCATACGAAAATTAGAATAAATATTAATCTTATAGGTGGTAGGTATTTGTATCTCATTTTGAGCAATACTTCAAAAATGCTTTACAAGGCTTTTAAGTCCATAATTTTTTCAATATTAAAAATACATTTTCTTTACATATTAAGTAGGTTATTGCGGTAAGGAGTGGAATATTGAGTGAGTCTAACCTTATTTATCTCGGGGAATATTGTGCTCAGGTTGAAGTTGGTCAGGCTGCTGGTGTGGCTGGGCGGCGAGGGGGCCCGCAAGGGCGGCGGGGGCGCGGGGGCGGCGCCCCGCGGGTATACGGGGGGTCCCTGCTGACCGGGGTACGGGTGCATCTGACTCGATGAGAAGTACCCAAACCCAAAAAAGGAGTCGTCCATCGCAGAGTTGGACGCAGAACTAACTGCCTTATCTTGGCTTACCGTATAGCAAGTATGTACGTTATCCATATAGCAAGTTTTCCCCTTTTTTTGCCTTTTATTAGGAACAAAATCTTTCTTGCAACTGTCCATTTTGTGGTTAGCCGAAGTGTCCTTTATGGGACCTGGTACTTTGTTATTAAATGTGTATTTAGGAATTTCTTGGGGGATTTCTATTTGAGGTTTAGTCCTGCAGTTATCCATTTTCTGACTAAAATACTCGGGCTCGGCAGAGGCGGAGAAATCTGTCATTTCTGTTGGGTAGGCACTGTTGAAGTAGGCTGCGGAGTTAGCGGAGGAGTAGAGGGGCGGGTTGGAGGAGGAGTAGAGGGGAGGGTTGGGGGCGGAATACAGCGGAGTAGTGGAGACACACGGGTAGGAGGCGCTAGTGTTGTTCTGGTTTGGCTTGAAGTTATTGTACTGAATAGCTTGCCGAGACATATTTTGGTTGTTGGCGGGAACGCACAAGTTGGATGCGTCGTAATATTTAAAATGATGGGAAATAGTCTTCTGTTTCTTGTTTAGTTGGTACTGAGAATCGCTAGACTGTAGCAGCGCTTCGGTGGAGTAATTATTTTTATAAGCAATTTTATTAATTTCTTTGTTATCGTAATTAGGTTCCTTGGTTTGCGAGGGCATATATTGCTCCGTAGGCTGCTGGTGCGGGAACACTTCCGCGTGGATGAACGGCATTGTGTCGCCGGGGTTGATCAAGTTATCGTAAGACCGAATAGGAGCCGCAGAATGTGATCCCACATTTCTATTCCAGTTTCCGACTTCGACATTTTTCTTCGTATTGCACGGGAACGAAGACTTTATTAGTCCGGAGCTCTCGTTGCTTATAGTATTTTCTTTTCTTCTATTCATAATTTGACTCACAGACAGAAATGTTCCCGAGTTATTGGATACATTCACTTCTAAAGTTGACGAATTTTGAACTTTTCCAAACACATCTTTAGCCTTTGCCGTAGTGAATTTACGATCCTTGCTAATTAAATCTGTTTGTTCGGCGAATACGTGATTATAGGATTGTTTGGGGTCTCCCATCCCCAGCGCCAGGTCGCCCAGGAGGGTGGGGAGGCTGCACCCCTGCTGCTGCTGCGCGAGGGAGCCAGCGGACTCCGCCCCCTTGGAGGGCGACCACGAGTACTGCCCCTCTTCACTCGCCACCTGAGCTATGTTGTAGTAGAATGGAGTGTCGTAAGGATCTGCCTTTTTAGATGTTAGAGAGGGAACGGTACTGATAGTTGAAGAGAAAGAATGAGGAACTAAATATTCAATCTTGGGCACTTTAATATCTTGGGAAATTAACTTTGGATCTGTATTTGCGAATTTAGGGGTATTTTTAGAATTCTTAAGATCGGAAGAATGACTAGATTTAATCCCCGAAGACTTGGATCGGTCGGGATGGCGGAATTTAAACTCTGATTGTACATCACTAACAAAAGGTAGTAAAAGAGAGTTAGTTTTTTTACTAGAATCCGACTTTTGGATACCTACTTCAAAAATATTCTTGTCATCTTCGGGCCAGAGATTACTTTGAGTATAAATATTGGTGGTGAAATCAGGAAACATGGAATTGGCGGTAGATTTGGGTTTCACGCCTCCGGAAGAAGTGTCGCAGGGTAAACTGAAGTTGGTATTTGTAATATCGGGAGTAAAAGGATTGAAAGTATTGCAAGAAGTGTATATATTGGAAGTGTTGGGGGTGGGGAAAGTGAATGGGATGTCTAGAGACTTGCTGACAGAGGGGAAGCCCGAAACAGTCGCAGGAAAACTAAACTTGGAACAAGATTCTGTTTTGCAAGCGACAGAAGAATTAGGAAGAAAAGTCGGCCCCGAGTATGTAGTGACTCTTTCTCCACTGTTACTGCCCGAGGAAGCAGTGTTCCCAAATACGAGAGGAAATGAATTGCTTTCTCCCAGTGGTAAGGTATTTTTAACACTGGCAATATTTTTACTAGTGACACATTTTTTTGAAATTTCTAGTTGTCCTTTGATTTTGAGATCTTTGGTATTATTAATAACAGATTCATGCTCATAACTAAATATGGATTCTGACAAACTGTACGTGTTTCCGGCAGATATGGGCTTAGTAGGAGGATAGCCGATTTGGAAATCAGAGTACACGCAGGCTGAAGCGAGAGAGAGGGGTTCGCTTTGCTTGTATGCCAGATTATCAGTAGCCGTATCTCTAGACATAGGAAACTGTTGGCCACGTAGACATAGATCGTTACTCTGGGAAGCAAATCTTGAAGGTTTTAATTTGTCGCTTATTTCTGCGCTTAATTTAGACTGAAAATCTCCGGAAACACATCCGGACTGAGAAAAAGAAGGTAAACTAGAACCAGAAGTGGGTAGAAAAAAATTAGTAAAATGATCCATGGCACAAATACTGGGAGTCTGAAGGTTCTCAGGTGGCGTGTCCGGGCGCGCCCCCGGGCACACTAGGGGGAAGGCGAGCAGGAAGGCCGCCGTGGGAGAGGAGGGCAGCTGCGACGGGGAGGGAGCCCCCCCCGCGCACCCGCCCCCCCAAAACCCCAGTAGCTCCTCCGCGTCCCCCAGCCGACACGACGACATCCCCACCAGACTCGCTTTACCGCATTCTTCAGCACTTTTATCTTCATTTTTCTTCTTAGCAAAATTATTCTCCATCACTTTAAGAGAATCTTCTTGGTTATTTTTCTTAGTTTGTATGCAACACAAATCGGAATTAGGATTATCTATTTTCTTTGCGCCTTGGGATGAATCAACTTTGGGATTATCATTTGAGAGAGATTCAACTGTTTCAACAGTTTTTATATTGGTAGAATTAGAATTGACTACCTCTTTGATTGTAGAAGAATTGGGAGGAATTTTTGAGGGTATTTGGGAAGGTATATCTGGTAAATTACAATTGCTGAGAGCTTCTACATTCTGATTTGAGATATTTACATTTTTAATATTATCTTCTTGAACATTTTCTCCGTTTATATTTAAAGCAGAAATATTAGTAATATTTACTAAAGTGTCGGCATTAGCGGGTTGTGTTTTAACTGCACTTATTTTAGTCAAACTTTCTTGAGAATCCACTTGTTTTATTTCTTCTATTTTTTGTATATTAGATTGTTCACTTTTTTCCGTATTTTCAATAGGTTTGCTTAACACAGATTTCTTTAAATCTTCTTTAATTTCTGACAAATTAGCAGTTTTGATCTTCCGCACAACAGCGAGGCGATGTTTTGTTAGCTTTAGTCCGGACTTTTTCTGTTTTTTCGATTTAGGTTCAGTCAGTTTTGCCGCCCTCGGTAGGATTTTCTTTACTTGAATCGCCGACAAATTTGTGGAAAAAGTAGAAATAGGGTAATTGTTGACCATCGTGGTCTTGGTGACTCCAAGGCCGTAGATCTGGGACAAAATATTAGGAGTGGGTTTCATGGGGAGGATGTCTCCCTTGGCGCTCGGGGGGCGCTGCACGAGGAAGATGGCGGGCGGCGGCGGCGGCAGCGCCAGCAGCGGGACCAGCCCCCCGCCCACCACCACAGGACCGCGGAGCCATACATTACTCGCAGCTGGGGCAATAGTAGGAATGCTGGAATTTGAAATATCGGGTAGTTTCTTGTTTTTGCTACTAATTGGATTGTTTTTCTTCCTTTTTGTATGTTTTATAGTAGTAAGTGATTCTTTCTTCTTCTTTTTCTTTCTTATTGTGGTTTTTTTTAATACCATTTGTGTCCAATTTACTGTTCAAAACAGCAGAGACTTCCGCTACATCTTGGTTTATTGCTTTCTTTACGTTTTCTTTATCACTCTCCACACAGACTCTTGTTCCCAACGAAGTATTAACAAAACCCTCGGAACATTTCTCTGCAAATCAGGAAAAAATCATTATACACTTTATTCCTTTAAGTTTTTTTTTTTACAAGAAATGTATAACTCACACTTCAGCTGCTCTTAAAGACTACTTGTGAAGACTTTTCATTTAGTGTAATTAGACACGAGCGTATCCCGCTCAGTTTGTAGATTTTAGGTAGGTATATTTCTTTTTTCTCAAGCACGTATGTAATATGGGATAGCGCAGAATGGCAATTAAAGTGTGCATATCAAGTATGTTATACAAAGGGCGTTTAACTTATTTACAGTACATTCATCCTTTTTATTGAATTCTTAAGTCTGCATTTGAACAAATTAGGCAATGTGATGATGGTACCTGCCGGGTGAGCGGGCCGGGGCGGGGCGGGCGGGGGCACGGGCAGGGGCAGGCCGTGGCGCAGCAGGCAGCGCAGCAGCTCCCACACAGTCCGGCGCAGCGAGCTCAGCTCCCGCGCGCGCTCCCTCCGCGCTCTGGTCTCGCGCGCGCCCTAGAGCTGCTTACCGGAGTCTCGCGCACCAGCGCCTCGCTCACTGCGGCCTTGCACCCTCCCTCTCCTTGCTCAGCGGTGTCACCTGCTAACACCACACAACAGTATAATGCAACGTTTTGCGTTCATTTATCATAAACTGAAAATTTAAGCTCAAAACCTGTAAAAAAGACTTCCCTTTCCCCTTTTGGGGGTTTTTTTTTTTTTTTTTCCCCCCCCCAAAAAACCCCTTTTTTTTTTTTTTTTTAAAAAAAAAAATTTTAAAAAAAATTTTTTTAAAAAAAAAGGGGGGGGAAAAAAAAAAATTTTAAAAAAAAAACCCCCCAAAAAAAAAACCCCCCCCCTTTTTTTTTTTTTTCCTTTTTCCCCAAAAAAAAAAAAAAAGGGGGGGGGGGGGGGGTTTTTTTTTTAAAAAAAAAATTTCCGGAAAAAAACCCCTTTTTTAAAAAATTTTAAAAGGGGGAAAATTTTGAAAAAATTATTAAAACCCCGGGGGGCCCCCCGGGGGGGGGGGGGCCGGGGGGGGGCCCCCCCCAAAAGGGGGGGGGCCCCCAAAGGGGGGGGGGGGGGGCCCCCCCCCGGGGGGGCCCCCCCCCCCCCCCCAAAAAAACCCCCGGCCCCCCCCCCCCCCTTCCCCCCTTCCCCCCCCCCCCTCCCCCCCGGGTTTCCCCCTTTTTTAAAAAAAAGAAATTTTTTTTTTTTCTTTTAAAAAAAAAACCCCCCCAAAAAATTTTTTTTCAATTTTTTTTAAAAAAAGGAAAAAATTTTTTTTTTTCCCGGGGAAAAAAAAAATTTTTTTTAAAAAAAAATTTTTTTTTGGGGGGGTTTTTTTAAATCCCTTTTTTTTAAAAAAAAAAAAAAAAAAAAAAAAAGGGGGGGGTTTTTTAAAAAAAAATTTTTTTTTTTTTTTTTCCCCTTTTTTTTAAAATTTTTTTTTCCCCCAAAATTTTTGGGTTTTTAAAAAAAAAAAAAAAATTTTTAAAAATTTTTTTTTTTTTTTTAAAAAAATTTTAAAAACCCCTTTTTTATTTTTTAAAAAATTAAAAATTTTTACCCTTTTTTTTTTTTTTGGGAACCCAAAATTTTTTAAAATTTTTGGGGAAATTTTTTTCCCCCCCAAAAGGGGGGAATTTTTTTTTCCCCCCGGGGGGGGCCCCCTTTTTTTTGGAATTTTTTTCCCCCTTTTTTTAAAAATTTGGGAAGGGGGTTTTTTTTAAAAAAGGGTTTTAAAAAATTTTTTTTTTTTTAAAATTTTTTTTTAAGGGGTTTCCCCCTTGGGGTTTTAAAAAAAACGGGCCCCAAAAAAAAACCCCCAAAAAAGGGGGGGGGAAAAAAAGGGGGCCCTTTAAAGGTTTTGAAAAAAGGGAAAATTTTTTTTTTTCCCAAAAATTAAAAATTTTTTTTTTTTATTTTGGGGAAAAACCCCCTTTTTTTTTTTTTTTTTTTTAAAAAGGAAAATTTTTTAAAAAAAACCCCCCCCCCCTTTTTTTAAAATTTTTTTTTTTTTTCCCCCAAAAAAAAACCGAAAAAATTTTCCCAAAAAACCCCCCCAAAAAAAAAAAACATTTCCCCCTTTTTTTTTTTTTAAAAAAAATAAAACACTTTTTTTAAAAAAAAAGGGGGGAAAAAAAAATTTTAAAAAAATTTAAAAAAAAAATTTTTTTTGTCTCCCTTGGCGCTCGGGGGGCGCTGCACGAGGAAGATGGCGGGCGGCGGCGGCGGCAGCGCCAGCAGCGGGACCAGCCCCCCGCCCACCACCACAGGACCGCGGAGCCATACATTACTCGCAGCTGGGGCAATAGTAGGAATGCTGGAATTTGAAATATCGGGTAGTTTCTTGTTTTTGCTACTAATTGGATTGTTTTTCTTCCTTTTTGTATGTTTTATAGTAGTAAGTGATTCTTTCTTCTTTTTCTTTCTTATTGTGGTTTTTTTAATACCATTTGTGTCCAATTTACTGTTCAAAACAGCAGAGACTTCCGCTACATCTTGGTTTATTGCTTTCTTTACGTTTTCTTTATCACTCTCCACACAGACTCTTGTTCCCAACGAAGTATTAACAAAACCCTCGGAACATTTCTCTGCAAATCAGGAAAAAATCATTATACACTTTATTCCTTTAAGTTTTTTTTTTACAAGAAATGTATAACTCACACTTCAGCTGCTCTTAAAGACTACTTGTGAAGACTTTTCATTTAGTGTAATTAGACACGAGCGTATCCCGCTCAGTTTGTAGATTTTAGGTAGGTATATTCTTTTTTCTCAAGCACGTATGTAATATGGGATAGCGCAGAATGGCAATTAAAGTGTGCATATCAAGTATGTTATACAAAGGGCGTTTAACTTATTTACAGTACATTCATCCTTTTTATTGAATTCTTAAGTCTGCATTTGAACAAATTAGGCAATGTGATGATGGTACCTGCCGGGTGAGCGGGCCGGGGCGGGGCGGGCGGGGGCACGGGCAGGGGCAGGCCGTGGCGCAGCAGGCAGCGCAGCAGCTCCCACACAGTCCGGCGCAGCGAGCTCAGCTCCCGCGCGCGCTCCCTCCGCGCTCTGGTCTCGCGCGCCCTAGAGCTGCTTACCGGAGTCTCGCGCACCAGCGCCTCGCTCACTGCGGCCTTGCACCCTCCCTCTCCTTGCTCAGCGGTGTCACCTGCTAACACCACACAACAGTATAATGCAACGTTTTGCGTTCATTTATCATAAACTGAAAATTTAAGCTCAAAACCTGTAATGAAAGTATTCATCAATACTTTTCTTGTGTCTGCAACTCAGTATATTGGCAATCATTCATCTTCGAACGAAGATGAAGATGCGCCACCCATCAGGAAGGCAGCTGAGAAAAGCAGCTTCTCTAGTGACTGTGAAGTTCTATGTGCGACCTGCACAGTCGACCACATCTCTCGCACCTCCAGGTTGTGGGGTGAACCAGTTGGTCGCTCGCTGTCTACTTAATTTCAAGATCTCCGGCCAGAGATCATCGTGTGCCTCTCTGCCATTGTTTTTCTCCATCAGTTTTATATTACAACTACTTTTCCTTATCCACACCCAATGGTGCTTAGGGCACTGCATCGGTACACTGAGTGCAGTGATTCTTGATCATTTTATTACATGAAGGTGAGATGATTAGTTTTATACAGCCATTATTAATGTCAGTACATGATTGTATTTTATTTCAACAAAAGTAATAAAATGTGTCACCAACATTTGGATGACAGCTTTGAAGGTCAACCTCAATATCTCACCAGGAAGGTCCTCCAGGCGCCGGACGGTCTCCTGCAGCTGGCGGATGCACAGGAGGGAGTTCTGCAGGATGAGGATCTTGGAGGAGGACAGAGCGCTGCCCGGGATGGCGGCCGCTAGCGCCTTGAAGGCTTCGCTGATCCGCCTGCGACGGTTCTTTTCCCAGTTTTGACATTTTCTGGAAATCAGTCGAGTTAAATATTTTTTCTTTTTCTTTTTTTTACGTTTGCTCTTATATGGAACGTGTGGAAATGACTAAATGCCTTCCAGAAGATTCTGTCGTCAACAACATTTCCGTTTTTTTTTTAAACTGATTTCTTTTAAACAAAAAAAAAAACATTTGAGTTGTTATGATGCGGCCAATATTTCAAGGTTGGGACAACAGTTTACAGTTATGGCGTGTAAAAAGACAAAACCGTTGATTATTCTAAAAATTAAATGGCTGTTAAATCAAAGAAATACCTCCTAGGTTAAATAACCTGCCCAGATTTATGTTCTTTATTTCAGTAAATTTTCTAGATGACGAAGATTATAGGATTTAACGATTTCGCTATTTAGGCATCACACAGTAGGTACTTATTGTATCTTTATAAGATGTCACCCGAGAAAATATACAAACATCGATAAAGATTGTTGAACCCTTTAAATATGAATTCCGAGTGTCGACGGATTATTTGTAATAGATGTGAAGCTCGTGCGAATCCCATACTGTAAGGTTGTCCAGACTAAAATTTCCATTTCATAGAGAATTTTTTTTTTAAATAGAAGAAAAAAAACGGTGAAATACTTACTTGGGATATTAAAAATTTATTAGCCCTAAAAATTTTTAAGTATCAGACTATTATTGTCTATGACACCCCTCTTCCTCCTTCCTCTCCTTCCTTCCCATCGAAATTCAAAAATGTCAAAATCTAACGCGCTGACAGCTGGCATTGTTTTGGTAGAATACATACAAGTTATAACTATAACATCTTTCACTTGTTACAAAAATACCAAAATTTTAGCTTCAGCTACCTAGTGCACCTTAAACTTTGACATTTTTCAAATTAGTTGAAGAATGAAAAATTATTTTTGCTGAAGAGTTTTTTATTATAAATTAATTTGAACTACCAAAATTTACAAAATATATATACATGTACACAAAAAAGTGTGTCCCTAACCTCAACCTAATAGTATAGTATATTATATTAATGATTTACATGTACTCAATATACAAATATGATGTTTCTTTGCAATATTTATTTTATACATACGTCTCTCAACAATACCATCTGTCTGGGCAGGCCTAGGTGAACGAGCAGGAAACATAACTTGGTCAGGCCTAGGAGCAGGAAACATAACTTCGTCAGGCCTAAGACCAGGTAACACAAGTAGGCCAAGACCTAAAATAAACACAATCAGTAAAGTATGTGACGCTTACTACTTAGAATAAATGTAAAACGGGTACATATCACTTAACATAAATACTCACCTAAGAAGGGTGATGGCAAATGAAAAGTCCCAATATTCGGTAAATTTCTATCCGGTTACGTGTAACGGGTAAAGGGATCCATTTCTATTCCGAAGCGTGGATGTAAAATGTCTATCGCAGACATAATGTCGAGTCCTCTTCCCCTTTTGATATTTCTCTAGCAGATCAAACCGTCCAATTCTCCAAATCCACTCACGAAATGTACATTCGTTTTTCATAAAGAAGGAAACGAATGGCGCGAGGATGAATAATCTATGCAATCTTTAACACAACTGGTTGTTGTTTTAACCATGTTTATTAAATAAAAACGTAAAGAACAGCGATGCGAGCAAGTGAAGCGTATTAAACAATGGCGGCAAGAAAATGCGCGATG
This sequence comes from Micrasema minimum, assembly GCA_022494985.1. NCBI lineage: Eukaryota > Metazoa > Arthropoda > Insecta > Trichoptera > Brachycentridae > Micrasema > Micrasema minimum. The sequence continues at coordinate 68,262 of JAGVSP010003723.1, forward strand.
TAAACATACATGAAGTTAGTTACACTAACACATCGTGACATTTCATATATGCACGTAATCTCGCACCAATACTATGCGCTATTTCCATTTTGTGCTAGAAGTTCTTGAGAATTATGACATATATATATTGCTTATGGCGCGGTTGACACACGGTTTAACACACTGATCGTTTGACAGCTGGCTGTGGTAATTGAACATTTTAGTTCCATAGAAAATAATATTCGAAAACATGTATAATGGCTCAGTCTCTCAATAACGAAACATCTTCTTCTTTTTTTTTGACGTCCCCGCACTATGGGGTGTTCTAACAGCGCAGCGTCGAGCTGGATATTCTATTTACATGTGCTAGTATTACATAAAAAAAATATTATGTTAGGCTATAACTTTACTATTATACTTTAAGCCATTAATTAGTCAATATTTATATTTTTTATACAAGTTTGTTGGGTGGGGATAGGAAAGATAAAACATTAGTAGGGAATGGAACATCAAAGATTGGGAAGGCCAGATAGGAATTCACGATAGCAGTCATTTATTGGAGATCTAAGAAAAGCATGTCTTTATCTTCAAGCTGACAGTAGCACATGGCGGAATTCCGAACGTAAATCCTAAACAATAAGTGGGAACCAAGAACCAAGGCAAGAGGCAGGACATATTAAGGTTGTCTCAAACATGTTCAGCATTATAATTTGGAAAACCAGGGTCTTTCCGTAACATTCGGCTTTAATTGAAACAGGTGAAACACCTTTCGTTCGGGAGCAAGACACCCAATACTCCTGCCATGTGCGGAGTAGCTTCTCCTTCATCAAAACGAGGATAGTCATTCAAATCATAGAAAAAAATCGTACTTATGACGATCTTCCGATATTTTAAATAAAATTTCAAAATCATGAAATATACAGGGTTATTTTTTAGTCAGTTAACAAAAAAAAACCCTGAATTCAGTATCGTTAATAGAACCCATTTCAATAAAAAAACATGTACTTTTTATTTTTACGATTTATTATTTTTATTCCTATAATTTTTAGAAATTACGTACATCCTATTCACAGCTGTTGTTCATGCGCGGCACGTAAGGGTAAGTGCGACGGGGAAGTGCGCGCGGGGGGGTTGCGCTCGCCGCTCGCGCAGTACCGGGCGGACGGTGACCAAGTCTTTACTATTTCTGAGGAATTATTTGGGTGCACTTTTCTTTTTTTTATTTGAGAAAGGACATGTTTTTTTTTATTGAAATGGGTTCTATTAACGATACTGAATTCAGGGTTTTTTTTTGTTAACTGACTAAAAAATAACCCTGTATATTTATTTGAGAATAACCATGGTAATGTGCGGCATTTGCTGTCCGAGTGAAAACACATTTTGTTTAATTTGCATTTTTTTGACTCGTTATTAGATTTACTTGTGTTAAGTAATTTATGTTAAGAATATTATTTTTGACTCCATATTAATTATATTTGTGAAACCCTTTAATTGGTTACTTTGTTTATTTATTATACTTCCTATTGTCATTTATAACTGTTGGTTTTCCTATAAATAATTAAATTTTTAAAATTTAAGGCTAAAAAATTATTTTTTTAATATTACGATCCCCGGAATGGACCACCTCTTTGGCTAAAGCGTCAACTTTTTCGTTGCCATCAATACCACAATGACTAGGGATCCAAGAAAGAACGACCCTTTTATTGGACGCTGCTGCTAAGGAAGAAGAAATCGAGTCTCAACGCAGAGTTAGAAAGGAGGGGATTTGAGTTTAAGGGGTTACTTGAGCAATACGTAATATTTATAGCCCCCGTTCACTACATGGAATGAAAAGTCCCGGGCCTGACAAGGAAGAAAGCAATGTTTTGCCATAAATACATTTTTATTTTTCAATAGTCTCCATCTAAAATCTAGAATCTAGACCAATACACTTGACTTCTTCTAACATTTGGATGCCCTTTGTAAAAAATGATTGATCTAAGTCTTCAAAATAGGCGTCTATTTTGACGATGGCGGCAAATTTCAAGTAGTATTTATTCAGGCAGTAGTATTTAAAATAATGATAAATATTCTATTGTAGGCACACGCTCCAAAAACTGAAAAGTCTAATTAACAAACAAATTGTGTAACCTAACAACTAACTATCACTTAAACCAATATAACTCGGTAAATAATAAACCAAAAAATGGCATAACATTTTGGGAATATTTCATTGAAGGTTTGGCACTTTTGAAATAATATTGTAAAGGCGCCATTTGGTGATAGGCCCGGGACTTATTGACCGATGGTAGGTATCTATTTGATTTGACTTTGTAACCTTTTTCTCTGATAATATTCTTATTTGTTTTAAATATCGTCTTATTATCTTCGCTTTTCAATTTATAATAAAATAACGAGCGGTTCAGAAATAAAAACCTTAAGAGGCATGCCGAAGCTAAAAAAAACGTATTTAGCCTATAAATACATCTACACGTTAAAATGTGGCCACTTAATGGGGGGTTTTTATTTTACGGAAAAGTAAGATAATAAAACAAAAACACGGCACGTAAATTCTCTAAAATTTGTGCACTTTAATAACTAATAATTTATTGTTTTTTTTCTGCTGCCAAAATTGGCTTAGCTTAAAGAAGTTACCGTCAATTTTTTTTTTAATGCCACAAACAAGGATTTTCCATTATTTCTTTCCTCTGAAACAATATATTTTCCAGAAATAGGTCTACGTATTTTCCTAAAAAAAACGGAGTAGGTAAGATTCTAACCATCCATATACATGGTGTAACAAAACTCGTAGTACAACCTGAAAACTGGTGAATCTACATCATATTTGGAGTCGAACGAACGTGACTTTTGAATCTGAGCTTGAAATTTATTTTTTTTACATTATTGAAATACCGAAGTTTTAGATACTCGTACGGTATTGGGTATTGTGTGGAACTGAATGAAGTTACAATATTGCTACGTACGTACTAATAAAATAAGCCAAATTTTCAATATAATCCTCATTGGATTGACTAGGAATTATATCTACATTGAATATTTTTTACATCTAGGCGTTTTATAAAGACGGCCAAAACATACATTTAATTTGGAATGCGATTAAAAGAATTTAAGATTTTTTTTAAAATTAATTAAGTAAAAAAAAAGATGAGTATCTAACCGCTAAAAAAAATGATTTTTTTGTAAGAATTTTTCTGCTCCTATTCACAGAAGTTTTACAAATCCCCTAATATTAATATCAACCTCCGGTTTTGAAAGTTTCAGTAATTACCTGTTCTTATAACTCTTAACCCTGACATTTCATCCATCATCTATTCTTATAACCCTCAGCTCTGAAAAATTTTGCGATTACCTATTCTCATAACCCTCAGCCCAGAATATTTGTGCAATTACATATTCTTATGATTCTCAGCCCAGATTTTTTATGAAATTACCCATTCTTATAACCCTGAGCCCTGAAAGTTTCTGCAATTATATATTCTTAGAACCCTCAGCCCTGAAAGTTACAGCAATTATATATTCTTTCAGCCCTGAAAGTTTCAGCAATTATATATTCTTACAACCCTTAGCCCTGAAAGTTACAGCAATTATATATTCTTTCAGCCCTGAAAGTTTCAGCAATTATATATTCTTATAACCCTTAGCCCTGAAAGTTACAGCAATTATATATTCTTTCAGCCCTGAAAGTTACAGCAATTATATATTCTTTCATCCCTGAAAGTTTCAGCAATTATATATTCTTATAACCCTCAGCCCTGAAAGTCTCACACTGAACCTTGAAAGTTTCAGCAACCATCTACTTTAATGCTTAAATTCAGTAGAGCTACTAATTTTGTTCCGGCGCAGTGGTCGTCGCATCGTTGCAGACCGGATCTCTCATGTTTTGGAATTGAACTAATCACTCACGACGAGTGCCTCGTGGAAAGCTTTGATATTTACCTGTGTAGGTACTTGTAATAGGACTACTATAGCGAAATTATGATTGGCATCCAAGTATCCAAGGTGTAAATGCAATGATTTGACTTAACGTAGAAATAATCCGACAGGAGAGCATATTATCAGATCAGTGTACATATGATTGTGTCGTATTGTTGGCCGTATTGTATTTGTGAACAGACTGAGTAAAGAATGTTTGTTTGTTGCGGACTTGATAATGTATTCAGGTGTTTTGGTGTTCTGTGTTCTCCGCTAAACTAAACCTCCTCCAACACACAACGCATCGTATTACCGTATCACCGACTTCACTCTTCACATATTTCTGTATACCTACACTGAACACTGAACAATGCAAATATTACAACTTACTGCCCCCAATTCGGTCTGGCCATTTCTTATTACGACTGAAATGTTTTCAAAAACCAACTGTAAACATATATTAGAAATAAAAATGACCGTACGTGGATAATTGATAAGTAGGTCTACCAAGAAGGTGTCGTGTCAAAATGCCCAGATCCCCCTGGCTTTGTCGGGACGAGTCATCGAAAGGGTCGAGAGCTTCAAATACCTGGGAGCGTACATGACAGAAAACGGCAGAGTTCAAAAAGAACAGGGAGTGCGGCTTGGAGTGGCGGGCGCCGCATTCAACAGTATAAAAGCTGTCTGGAGATCGGATGTTTACTCGGTTAAAACAAAATTCCGCCTTTATAACTCCTGCATCACACCTGTTCTCCTCTATGGCCCAAGATAGCAGACTTCTGAGTGCAGAGAATAGGTGCCTTAGAAGAATTTATGGTGTGTGCGGTGGTTTGACTTTGTAAGGAACACAGAGGTGAGGCAACGGACACAGCAACCCTTGGTATCTACTGTCATCCGGCGAAGGCGTTTCGGCTGGCTAGGCCATATACTACGTATGCCTCCCGAGAGCCTTAACCATGCTTGCCTATTTTACAAGGCATCAGGTTCTCGGCGTCCTGGTCGTCCACTGTTGACAATTCGTCGGCAGTTTGCGTCAGAGCTGCAGGACGTGGACTTGACTTGGGAGGATGCACGGAAGCTTCCATATGCTCCACATAGGGAGCGGATATGGTATGATGATGATGATGAGGTGTACCTAATAAAAATAAAAATAAAATGAATTTCTTACTCATCCGGCAAAATACTTGTGGTTGATCTATAAATGGACTTTTTTTAAACTAACTACCCATCAAACCATTTCCCGGGTAGAAAGTGAGGATAGAACACCTATCCTGGCATACGTACTTCTTTTGCTTCTTCCACATTCATAAGTCTTATCATGCACGCACGTCTATTATTCCGACTTTACACGTGTTTACTTTCAAACTCTGTAGTACTCGATCATGCCATGTGTTTCTTGGCCCTAACGACTTCAACACTCGAAAAACTTTCATAATTTATTCGCTCCACGACCGATCCGTAAAAGCCCTTTCTTAA
>JAGVSP010003724.1:0-37844 GCA_022494985.1 Micrasema minimum
ATTTGTACACATTAAAAATGTTAAAAATTCAGTAAAAATATAAGCAAAAATAAATAAAGAGAACATCTTCAGGCGTCTTTTAGTAAGTAACTAAATTCAGTTCAGTCTAACGTACAACCAATATGGGAGATAGCTAAAATGCTTAACAATTGTCTCAACAGAGGTCTATGGCTTTGCGACAGCGATACGACAAAGGAGATATTAGATTAGAAGGTTCAAAAATTTGATAGATGATTTTCAGATAATGGGTGGAAAGGGGAATGTTGTAATACATCAAATGGCCCACTTAATATGGCCAATGACAGGTTTATAACGCCCTGTAAAGGCCTAGAGAATACAACAATATATAACCAGAGCTTCTCTGTATCTGTTTTGAGATATCAATAATAATTGTTATAGAATACCAATCCGAAGCAAGTTTGTATCGTCTTATTTTTCCTAAATAATGTATTAACCTCTTTTAACAAATAAATTATTTAAAAAATAAGATTATGCAAACAAGGTTCCTGTCGTAAAAAATCGATGACTACGATTTTATGGAGAAGCTTTAAACTCACTTAAAAAGTGATCGGAACCTTATTTATTAGGTATTTAAACTATTAGAGTTAGGGTTTGATTTTTGACGGGGCGCGGGGTCAAACATGATAAATATGATACCTTAGACAGGCTCTGAAACGTAAGACTTATTGATAGTCTCGCTTTCAAGTTATATATTATGATTAAGATAAACAACAATTGGTGTACAAAAGTAATTGCACATACACAGTTGGATACGGATAAGGGAAAGTAATAATGGTTTCATTGAACTATTTGTTAATATATGTATTTTTTAATGGATCAATAAAACGGTAACAAATATTTTTTTGTGCTAAGTAAGTAAATCTTTTGAGACATCTTTGTTTACAGATTCAAAGTTTTAAAAAAGCTTTTGCCCCTGACCGTGATCATTCAAAATCACATTATCAATTTAAAATAAATTATTTACCAATATCGATTTTGGTTTAAGTTAGTGTTTGGATTAAATATTTTTAAAATGTCAGTAAATTTTTTGTTCAATGTATCTAGCTTGGGATGATGCGAGGGAACTGGCGGCCGATCGCTTCACTAGGGGCAGATTGTGACATCCGTATGCTCTACACAGGGAGCGAAAATGGATTGATGATGATACTAATTATGATAATTGTATTTTATGGAGGAACAGTTAAGAGTCGATATCCTAAGAGGCAGCATCTAATGAGAATAATACAGACCCTTAGGTCTATCTATCTTAGGTTTGGTCATGTGGAGCGAATGAGTGATGAAAAATGGCTAAAAGAAGTTTAAATGCAAGTGTGCCTGGATGTAGAAGCCGCGGAATGCCGAGAAAGACATGGCATGACCAAGTACGACAAGTACTTGAAAGTGGACATGTGAAAAGTTGGACTGTAAGTCCTCATTGGAACTTGGGGACGTAGAATTAAACTCTTCTTACAGATGTTGCAATTGCATTGAGGTCCAACAACAGAGGGGGCAACATCAGAAATACCCAGGCTTGAAAATCGCTTTTTATTTCTGTGTTCTCTGAACCCGGAACCTTCGAACCGAGAGTCTGGTATCTTAGTCAATGAGTCATATAAAAACAAAGGCGGAAGTGTCCACCTGCAGTCGGAAATGAGTTAAATATGCAGTTTTGTTTGGAAAGTTATTTATTTTCTCCATAGAATATTTGTTTGTCATAAAAACTGCATTAATCCATTTAATTTTAGATTTAAAGTTTTATTGTTTAAACAAAAACGGCAGTGGCAGAATGCAAAACTAAACAAACGTTTTTTCGTGATTGCCAACAATTGAAGAAAGTGGACACTTCCGCCTTTGTTTCTATATGCCTCTATTACTCTTTGGAAGTCACCTCTCTTGGAGTGACTGGAAGCAAAATTCACTACTGCAGGCGAGTAATGAGCCACTCACGTTTGATCTCGTGATAATTGTGCTAAGAAAATCCTCACTTTCTAAATCAAGTCGCTCGAAAACTCACCTACGCTCTGACTTGAAGGAGCAGACGGGAAAATTCTTCTAGGCTGGCAAAAGGAGCTTATGCCACGCCACCTTCGTTGAACGGGATACCAATTATGTGCGGTACTTATAAAAGTTTTTATGAGAAAAAAAAAATCCGGCTCAGATTCAAAAGTCATTACACATTCAACTCCAAATATAATGTATTTTCACCAGTTTTCGGGTTGTACTACGAGTTTTGTTACTCCATATAATACAGGTTGTAACAAAATTCGATGTACAAGCGGGAAACTGGTGAATTTACATCGTATTTGGAGATTATTGTGTAATATGACTTTTTAATCTGAGCATTGAAAAAAAGTATGGCAGATTTTTAAAAATTTCTCGAACTCTTATTAAAACTCGTTTTTAAATTTTGTTTTCGTTATGGGTAGTATAATTTTAACTAAACACATGATTGCAAAAAAAAAAAAATCGAGAAAATAAATCAACTTCGTACTCAAATTTTCTCTAAACTAAGGGTTAAATAAAAAAAAAAAAAATTCTACAAAATCGTTTTTAAATTCACTGGTTTCCCGCTTGTTACATGAGTTTAGTTACCTGTATACACCGTGTCCCACGATGAGACCGCGAAACTCCGGAGGGTGATTGTTCATGGTATTCTGAGAAAAAAATCCCTACAAATTTTTTTGATCCGGGCATTTCTTATAATTAATTTAAAAAAAAGTATTCATAAAAAGCGACGAGTGTAATACTGGCTTCTGTTTGATGGCGGTGGGCGGGGGAGGAGTGGGGGTCCGCTCTGGTACGCCTTGTACGGACATTCAAAATTCGAATTTCATATCTGAATCTTTAATATGTGATTTCTTCGCGCTTATTGGTGCAGGTCACGTGGTGTGAGCCAGTTCAAAAATTTACGGTATTACACGCGTGAATTTTTATTCATATTTTAATAATTTTTTTAAGAAATTAGAATTGAGTTTTTTGAAAAACTTTATTAAGATTTTTTTCTCAGAATATCATGAATAATCACATCTGGAGTTTCGCGGTCTCATCGTGGGACACGGTGTATATGTTCCTAAAAGCCACATCTTCAAATAGTTTTTTAAGGGAAACGCATTTTAGAAATTTTTAGCCGCAGTTTTTAGCCCAGAATTTTAACAATGTTATTAATAACAAAATATGTCTAACTTACAACGCTAACTACGTCTATCAACTACTAGCTAACGATGTCTGAATATCGCTTAAATCGTCTCCTGAAAAATTATGTTTTAAAGATGTGGCTTTTTGGCTCTCGTGTAGAAATAACTTTAACCTTAGTGCACCAATGTAGTGCCCTATGAAATGATAACAATGACACTCAGCTTTTATTTAACTCTCAAAAAAATCTTAATGTGGTTTAAGAAAAAACATTATAAAATTTGTAAATAAAACACAATGTCCAATAAATTAGTTACAAACTTGTTTCAACTAACTACTTATAGTTAGCATAGCAGTGGTCGAAAAAATTTGTCGGTTTTTATTATACATGGATACTGGTACAAAATAATAATATAAGACAGAATTAAAAAAAAAAAATTCATTCATGAAAACATAAAAACTTAAATGAAAATAACTTTCACATAAGTTTTAAGACAGTTAGTTAAAAAATCATAATAGTTCGAGGAAAATCTTCAGGAACGAATAAATAATATTTATATCGTGATAGATATATTATAATATATGTATAAAATTATGGCTATTTTAAAAACTAGTAAAATTGACTTTAATATTTTTGCAACATTGCCTCCTCCTACGATCAATTTAATTAGAGTTTCTAGTAGTTTTGGGTTAACAAAGTTTCATGTGGTGTTTTTGCCTTCCAGAATTCGATCACTCATTACAAAAGCAGCTGTCCCTAGTGTGTTCCTTGATCCAAGGTAAATATCTCGTAATTCGGGAATACACTCCGGGATAACCTTTTCTCGCGCATCCGTTGCCCCAAGAAACTACACCTGAAAAAAATATATAGTTAGGAATACTTGTTTCATCTATTTTTTTAATTAGTAAGTTGGTATTTATAGAAAATATTTTTTTTTTTAAATAAGGAAAAGTGTTGTACATATTTGAACATACGAACATTTTTCTATCTGGGTACCTTTGCTACCATTTAAGGTCATATAAATATTATATTCGTGGATTCAACGGGTGGTGGCCCAGTGGGTAGCGTCGCGGTCTCTGAGTCCAGAGATCGTCGGTTCGAATCCCCACTTCGACACGACTCGATTCCTATTTTCAAGCACAAAGCCGCTTAGGCTTTATTGAAAATAGTATTACACAAATTGAAATATGTGCAAATATCATAAGATTGCATAGATTTCTTCTATTTTAAAAAAAAAAAATTAGAAAAATACGAGAAGGTAGCATAACTATTAAACGAGGTATAATACACTCAAATAATAATGTTCGATTAAGGAATTGAAATGGATAGCTGACAAAACAGAAAACTTTAATTATATTTAGAGAATATAATTAAAATTTTCTGCTTTTTGCTATGTCGTAATTTTAAAGGTTTGGTTTATTTTTTGGTTATATGAAAGATAAGTTTTGAAAAATATAATAAAACAAATTCATCTGTACCTATAATTTCATATTTATGATCCTTTCTTTCTGCTGCCAAAGGTCCTCCGCTATCTCCCTGTAAAATATTGTATATATATATTACTCATTGGATTGCATTAATGAAATAAATATAAAAACAAAGCAGTTCTATAGAACTAAATTTGAGTGCTATAATTTTGGAAAATCCTTGTAAAATTATCGTACATTCGATACGAGTTTTTAGGTATGAACGGCAAAAACACAATATCATAAAAATCTCAACTTAATATAGGTAAGGATAATATCGACTAGCAAACTTTACAGAAGTTTTTAAAATGCACCTACACCTTACTAGGTCATCAATGTCTGCAAACTTCATTTTATGCTACATTAATTTATTTAATTCCGACGACGTCATGGTAATTTATTGTCCCCCCCCCCTCTATTTTATGTACAGCTAGGGGACTTCGTCCCTCTTCTACTCGCACTTTTCTCCGTATTAGAGAGAGACGGTCTCCTGTGATACTAGCCTCCGCTCCGGCAGGAAAACTTCCATGGATGTTGTCGACTTCTCATCGGTCGCACCGCGTGCGGGTCTGTGGCGCGTGCCCATAGCTCGGGAGACCTTTATCTGCAGCCGGTAGGAAATTTGGCTTCTTTCGAAGCATTTTTATGCGTTTTTTTCCGTTTAAAAGTTGCGAATGGCCATTCTTCACACTGTCAATTTTGATTTTTTTCAAAATGCGTGACTCGTCTTATATTTAAACATCTTATAGCATTTTTTCAAAGATAACGTTTAAATTAATAAACTGCAAAAATCCATATTCTGGTAGGAGCCCAGCGTACATCATAATGTTGGATTACCATGGTGCGGAGTCGACACATGAAACCTAAAGTAAGAACATCCGTTCTCTTTCAGGAAGTTACCTGACAAGAGTCCTTCAGTCCCTTATCCGGGTAACCGGCGCACATCATGTTGTCGGAGATCATCTTGGCGTTGTAGCTGGTGTTGCGACAGGCCTCGTTACTGAGAACTGGTAACTCCACTTCCTGGAGAGTGCACGAGGGTTTCCCGTCCTCCTTCAAGGTTCCCCAACCCGTCACGGTGCCTACTGTACCGACGTACATTGATTCTGGAAGCAAAGAGAATAACTCAATAAAGAATTAGGTCACATTCGGAACTCGATGTCGCATGACGGTGAAATTTAGCGGTCGCAGTTCTAACGACCACATTTAGTTATTTTATTTATTTAATATATTCCATTTGTTATTCCATGTACCTGTAAAATTTTCACGGTTTTCATTTAAATTTATACAAAGGTTTACTGCAATTTAAATCATCGTTTCATTCGTAAATGAAATAAAGTTTGAAAAAATATGTTTTCGGGCGTTGTGAAAAGTAACTATAAATTTAAAATCAAACGTTGGGTATGTATCTGATTGTTTGGCTTGGTGAATAGAGAAGCTGACCGATAATCAGATGGACCCAGGTTTATATCCTGGAGTGAACGGTTATTTTTATTTAATTGATTTTATGAATGCACATTTTAATTGTGATTTTTGGATCTTTCTCTTGATCTGTTAAATAAAAACGTTAAAAAAATGTGTGTGGAATAAGCAAATCTATTGGTTTTTGATCACATCTAGAAAATCATTGAAAAAATAATTATTTCCTTAGAAATATAAATATTATAAGGCTTGTGTACATTAGTAATATTATCATAAAGTGATATAATCAATGCTTACTTTGATCTTTAGGCAGACACAAGGGGTGTATGTTGGCGCTGATAGGAACCCTTTCGTTGAGTCTCAGTAGAGCAATGTCATTGTCGAAGTTACTGAAGCTGAAATCGTGGGTGATAGCGCGAATTACGAACCTCGACTCGTACATCTTACTCTCGTCACATCTGTCTAGCTCTCCGAAGGTGGCGCGTATCATGAAGAACATAAATCTGCAAAGCAAGAATGAAAAACTTTGAACTTGCACTGAAAATTTACAAAAACAGCATTACTTTTGAGTTTTTGGAACAGATTCCTTAGAGAAATATTATTATCTATATGGACATCAGAGTTAAGGCAACGGATGCAGAAAACGTGTCGATTTGCCATCGAATGAAAGCGATTCAGATATGATAAGAATCCAAGCTCTAAAAGTCCGTTTTCTTGCCTAGGTATCAGTTTCTCGTCCGCTGTTGAAAACCCGTGGGCAGTCTTTGTCAGAACTTCGAGAGCATCACTTTTACTAACATTTTTTTCAACTTTCATGTTGAAAACATAATTAACAAAGCAAACAGAATGGTTGGATTCTTATTGAGGATATCTTTGCCTTATAAAAAATCAAAAACACAAAAAAAAAACTATACCTGTCCTTAGTTAGAAGCATCTTAGAATGTGGATCCCCAATATGGAGTCCCCACTATTCTGTTTACATAGAAAAAATCGAATCGATTCTTAAGAACTCTTGCCTACAGATCTGGAGTGAGTCGCAGATTACACAACTATAAAGATCGATTACATTTCTTTAAACTGGACAGTTTAGAAAAAAGGAGAAAAGTAATCGATCTCACTTGCTTGCATAAAATTATAAATAGTCACCTTGACACAACGCTAATAAGCGAAATCGGTCTGCGTGCCAATTTACGACTGCGTAATCCAGACATTTTCAGAGTTGAGCGCTTTTCCTCCAATACAGGGTATTACAATCCTCTCTCTCGTATTTGCAGAGAGTACAATGTAATACACAGGGACAGCACTGAAGGTATGGACATCTTTGGAATCCCCGTAGATGGGTTCAAGAGAAGGTTGTCCTTGAGATATTTGTGATCACTTTTGCTTTTGTATGTGTGTTATATTTACTTTAAGCATTGTGTGTGTATGTCACATTTCATAAACATTATGTTTTGGTCATTCGATTAAACACGATGTGAACAATTTTAAAGGGCAATTGGTCTACCTAGGTATATTATATTAAGTATCCTTTGGTCTGTTATTGTTCCGTAACAAAATAAAATAAAAATCTTTCGGTCTTTGAAGATTGGATTTAAGGAACAGCGATGTTAGGTGGTTCTTACCCTTTGACACAATGAGCAGCAGTGATGACGTAGCGATCACTGATGAGTGCTCCTCTCCGCAGTAGAACTTCTTGAAGTAGGACAGTTTGGCCATCCACGGGAACTCCTGGGGAGCCGCTTCCGTTCCTCCAACTACTCGACCAGGATCATTTCTCTCTCCGCAAACTGAAATCAGATTTTACAACACGTTTTAGATTATCTCTGAGATCTTAGCTAAACATGTAATATCAAATATATTACAGAAGTAAGGCAAACAATAATATTTAGGTTCTTATCATCATAACGCCCGAGTGATAAAGTATCCAATCGACCATTTTTAGTGAAATTGAGTTTTAAATGCAGTATTGTTAAGGGTTAAATTCCGCGTCGAATGATGCATTAATTTTCTGAAATAAACTTTATTGCATATAAATAAAAGACATCCGGAAATATTATACGCTAATGTCACTTATACTAAATTGAGTAGGTTAAGTCGAGCTCTTGTCCAATATGCAGGTTGCGTTTATCCAAATACAAACTAATCGAGGAGAAACTACCATATTATTTTTGTGTTTATTATAACTCTGTAGATTCCTTAGTCAATAAATAAAAAAATGGTTTACATAATACACAATACATGTAAAGTTATAAAAATTTTATTTGAAAGAAAATAAAGTAACATTATAGAATTACTCAAGTTAATTGTTAATTATTCCTTCAGTCAATTTCATTCTGAGAGGGAAAGGACAAATAATAAAAAGGCGAGAGTTAATATAATAGACTATATTCTAGTAAAAGGGAATATCTTAACTACTTAATAATAAACTTAAAAATTTAACCTGACTGGACCTAGCGGGCTGCGGGTTCGGCGAGGCCAGATATGAATTGTGGGCGCGCTTAAAAGCGACGCTCTGGGATTCTCGACGCCGACGCTGGGTGCTCCTGACGCCGGGCGTTTACTCTTCTTCCGCGGCTCGTGAACGATTTTCTTCTCCCGCGGATCACGTACCACTTCTAATGTCTCCGCGTGATTAAACTCGTAATGTCTATTTATTCACTCACTGTTCGTTCCGTATAACGTATTTCGCGGGATCACTTTGTCTTATATTGACTTATTTTTCACTTATTTTTATTCTTAATTTTTGGTTCGCTTTCACCACTAATATTTAGTTATCGTCGATATTGAAGTTAATTTAATTCTTTTAATTTTAATTTTATTCAATGCTTGCGGGTACTATTTTCTTCGGTTTCTCTTCCTTCACTAATGTACTGCCCGTACTCGTTCTTCTCGACTCCGACGTTTATGTTGCGCGTCTTCGCGACTCTTCTTCAGCGGTTGCGAGGGCGACCTTCGACTTCCTTCCCCGAATGCAACTCCACGACTTTCTTCCCCGAGTGCAACTCTCCGTCTTCCTTCCCCGAGTGCAACCCTCCGTCTTTCCTCCCCGAGTGCCACTCTCCGTCTTTCCTCAGTGCAACTCTCCTCTCCGTCTGTTGCTCCTCGCTGTCCGATTCTTCCCCTCACTCACAAGCAGCACCTCCCTCCAAAAGTAGATCTCCAGTTCTGGCCTACCAGCTCCCCTGGTTCAGGTCACGCCTCCTTAGTCCAGCCGGAAGCCATGGTTTATTGGTCCACGGAACGATTGGTTTCTACCCTTGATCTGGTGAGGGCAGGTACCAAATGGCTCCGCCCCTTTGTTTTTTTTATTCCGTTTTCTTGTCCGAGTGACAAGTACCTACCTATTTTAAAGTACCCTAGGTCCATAATCTATATTACGCTAGCTATCTTAAATTCCTATTTTTTCTTAATTAATCGATTAAAACTAGACTACTTATACAAGTAGGTATAAAATTGTACAAAACATTAGTCTGTGTACTAAGTAATAATAGTAAGTAATAATAAGTAATTCAACTTAGATAACAATCGATTACAAGTCCATATGTTAAGTAGTTAATTATAAAAGTAATCTTAAGTACCTAGGTATTGATCCTATTCTCTTTATCTTTATAGTTAGGCATTTATTTATTTAATTTTTCTTAAGCTCCTCCCCATTAAGGGATGATAATACATATTTTTATTTATTTAAAATTTATAGTTAAAAAGCGCCCAATCAGTACATCATTTAATTAATTTCAGTGGTTACAAGTAAAGTAATCGTTCCTTGAAATATATTTTTTTCTAATATGTCTCGAACGGGCGGGGAATATAATTCAAGTACCTACATTAGGTACCTCTATGCTTGGCCGTTCTTTTTTAACATGTGCAGCTTTCGGAAGACAATAAATCTTGCTATTTGATGCCCTTTTGACAGATGCTTCGAGGTACGGGTGGCCGTTGCTAATTTTTTTGTTTGTCTCTAAGCTATTTCCTAGCAACTATCAATAACTTAAACTAATTTATTGTTTTACCTAATTCTAAGGGATATACGATCCGTCCGGTGGATATTAATTTAGGGAGGTCTATGGGGTAACTATTATTTGGCACCACTCGGTCCCACGATCCGAAATGTGTTTTTTTTCGAACACATCAATCGCCCCCGTTTTTCTTGACAATAATATTATCCCTATAAATGATTTATTCACGCGCTCTGTTTGAGGTTGAATCTATTTTAACTATTCTACTAAAAAAATATGATGACCTAATCTAAGCGGTTAGCTTTGTAACATCTTACCTTATGCAAATTTTCTCTAAATATGTACTAACCTAACATCGTAACTTTTATTTGTTACGCGCGCGCGATCCCTCATTCCCGGATATTTCGCGATATCTTCTTCATGATGCGTCTCTAATATTACTGGATAGTTTTTCAGCTTGTCTACAGCCCTGCTTTTCCAATCCACTCCGTCTTGTAATTTATTTGCACTTAAGTATTTGTATGATCGTTGATGTAGGTTTCCGCGGTTCCTTAAATTTAATATTCTACCTTCGCATTCTTGTGCGCTTATTTCATCCCCTATAATCCTATCTTCCACCTGTACTTGAGGTGCCGGACTTCGATCAGCCGGATACGTTTCATGTTTATCATTTAATTCAATTTCGATTCCACTTTCGCTTACGTTAATTTCTTCCTCTATGTCTATACCTACTAAGATCATCGCGGCACCAACTTCCGTGTTCTCGGCACTAGTGGCCATTTCTTCATTAATTAGTGCAAATTCTTCAGGTGCGTTTTCTTGGCGTTCAACTAAAATTACCGGGAGTTCTGCAACTTCTTGTGGTTCGATTTCACCACACACATCTGGCTGTAATTCCTGAGATAACATCTCAGCTGATGTTCCAATTGGTCCAGGCACTAGAATCTGAGTTGTTTTTAAATTTGGGTCAAGTGAAAGTGCATGGAATCCTATTGGATTTGATGGAATTCCTGAATGTAGGTCATTATCCCTCTCAGCTGGCCAATATTCCAATTGGTTAACAGACCCAATTACAGGACTTAAACTCTCATTATAATGATGATAATTATAATTATACCTAGGGGAGTATTCCTGCTTATTATTTACTGGGAGCCCTGGACGATAGCCGTGCTGTCGCCCGGGCGGATAGCGTTTCCCGAACGCGGTTCGTCCATGCTGAGTTTCTACTTGGAAATCTTTGATTTAATACTGGACAATCCCGGTGATCATGCCAATCAGGGCAGTACTGGCATTTCAGGGGTTGCCGATAATTATTGTTTCTTCGTGGGGGTGATTGTCTCTCTCCCACTATATCCCTGATTCGACTGTCTCCAATTTTTACGGGGTGTATCCTGTATACCACGGTGTTGTTCCGTCGCGTATGGAACTTCTGGTTGCCTAAACAACGGCTGCTTTGGGAAGTCTAACATTGCCACGCGCGCTTTTAATGATATCATGGTAAATGTACCCGCCCCGCAACACTGGAGTAGTTCTCTGTACCGCGGCCTCATTAGTGCGATTAAGTCGTCACACGCCTCATCCGCTGTAGTATTGTTTGGAAACAAACGTTTATACACGGCGTTTTTTCTTTGTAAATATACAACTCCGCTTTCCTCCGCCTTCTGTATATCGCCGTAAAAATTAACAATAAGGGAGGCGCGCGCGGATTCTACACCATAACGCTGTAGGAGGATTTCCTTAAAGTCTTCCCAGCTCCACCGACCGCTTGAATGGGGTTTAAAAAATTCCCACGCTTCCCCGCGTAACTGATTAACCGCCTTGGTCACCTTCTGGGCCGAACTGGTACCAAGGGCGGCGAAATATCTCTCACAGGCCTCCAGAAATTCTCTCGGTTCTTCCTCCGGGAGACCAGCAAATATATCCTCTAATACGCGATTAAATCTACAAGTTGCCATATTTTTATTAGGGTTTACCTGCCCGTTTACTAATTCCTCTATTTGCGCAATATTCCCTTCGGGCCGCGCGTTTCCATTCCTGGTTTGAGGCATTATAATTGCGTACTATTCTATACCTAGTACAAAACAATAAATCTACATATATTGTGGCTTACCAATAACTCGCTAACCTAAGCCGGTGAAAATACCTATCGCTGATACTACGTTCTCAAAGGCCACTATTTTAAACGTCCATTAATTTACCTTCCGTATCCGTTCGAGAAATACTGAGCGAATTTTTCAATTATTGAACGATTATACACACACATTTAAAATACAATTAACACCACTAATTATCAGACTCCCTGTTCCCTTATTTCACAGTTTATGGGCCTCTTTTCCAACATAAGACAAAACCGAAGACAACAACAATATCTAATTATATAAACATCAGTGCACACAAATAAAACTATAAAATTTCTCTCCCTCTATAAATTGACTGAAGTAATTATTTATAATTTATTCAAATTCAATTTTAAATACATTTATTTTAAATCTCAGGGTCGTAGATTTTTTTAAATTACATTTTAAAAGCCCCGCGTTTTGGGCCGCCACTTAACACCCTCGAAAGCACATTAAAAAGAATTACTCGTTGGTTGAGATTATTATTTTTATATTATTAATGTACTTACCCTTCCTCCGACTTAGCTCAGGCTCCAGGGCTTACTCCTTATACTTTTTATAGATAATTATTCATTTTAGTTTTTCCAATTAATTAACTAAGGTTGGGCGCCAAGTCATGTGACCACTATTAATACTTGTAAATCGTACTATCAATTCAAGTATTTAAATAAGTTAATTGTTAATTATTCCTTCAGTCAATTTCATTCTGAGAGGGAAAGGACAAATAATAAAAAGGCGAGAGTTAATATAATAGACTATATTCTAGGTAAAAGGGAATATCTTAACTACTTAATAATAAACTTAAAATTTAACCTGACTGGACCTAGCGGGCTGCGGGTTCGGCGAGGCCAGATATGAATTGTGGGCGCGCTTAAAAGCGACGCTCTGGGATTCTCGACGCCGACGCTGGGTGCTCCTGACGCCGGGCGTTTACTCTTCTTCCGCGGCTCGTGAACGATTTTCTTCTCCCGCGGATCACGTACCACTTCTAATGTCTCCGCGTGATTAAACTCGTAATGTCTATTTATTCACTCACTGTTCGTTCCGTATAACGTATTTCGCGGGATCACTTTGTCTTATATTGACTTATTTTTCACTTATTTTTATTCTTAATTTTTGGTTCGCTTTCACCACTAATATTTAGTTATCGTCGATATTGAAGTTAATTTAATTCTTTTAATTTTAATTTTATTCAATGCTTGCGGGTACTATTTTCTTCGGTTTCTCTTTCCTTCACTAATGTACTGCCCGTACTCGTTCTTCTAGACTCCGACGTTTATGTTGCGCGTCTTCGCGACTCTTCTTCAGCGGTTGCGAGGGCGACCTTCGACTTCCTTCCCCGAATGCAACTCCACGACTTTCTTCCCCGAGTGCAACTCTCCGTCTTTCTTCCCCGAGGCAACCCTCCGTCTTTCCTCCCCGAGTGCCACTCTCCGACTTTCCTCCCCGAGTGCAACTCTCCGACTTTCCTCCCCCGAGTGCAACTCTCCGACTGTTGCTCCTCGCTGTCCGATTCTTCCCCTCACAAGCAGCACCTCCCTCCCAAAAGTAGATCTCCAGTTCTGGCCTACCAGCTCCCCTGGTTCAGGTCACGCCTCCTTAGTCCAGCCGGAAGCCATGGTTTATTGGTCCACGGAACGATTGTTTCTACCCTTGATCTGGTGAGGGCAGGTACCAAATGGCTCCGCCCCTTTGTTTTTTTTTTATTCCGTTTTCTTGTCCTGAGTGACAAGTACCTACCTATTTTAAAGTACCCTAGGTCCATAATCTATATTACGCTAGCTATCTTAAATTCCTATTTTTTCTTAATTAATCGATTAAAACTAGACTACTTATACAAGTAGGTATAAAATTGTACAAAACATTAGTCTGTGTACTAAGTAATAATAGTAAGTAATAATAAGTAATTCAACTTAGATAACAATCGATTACAAGTCCATATGTTAAGTAGTTTAATTATAAAAGTAATCTTAAGTACCTAGGTATTGATCCTATATCTTTTTATAGTTAGGCATTTATTTATTTAATTTTTCTTAAGCTTCTCCCCATTAAGGGATGATAATACATATTTTTATTTATTTAAAATTTATAGTTAAAAAGCGCCCAATCAGTACATCATTTAATTAATTTCAGTGGTTACAAGTAAAGTAATCGTTCCTTGAAATATATTTTTTCTAATATGTCTCGAACGGGCGGGAATATAATTCAAGTACCTACATTAGGTACCTCTATGCTTGGCCGTTCTTTTTTAACATGTGCAGCTTTCGGAAGACAATAAATCTTGCTATTTGATGCCCTTTTGACAGATGCTTCGAGGTACGGGTGGCCGTTGCTAATTTTTTTGTTTGTCTCTAAGCTATTTCCTAGCAACTATCAATAACTTAAACTAATTTATTGTTTTACCTAATTCTAAGGGATATACGATCCGTCCGGTGGATATTAATTTAGGGAGGTCTATGGGGTAACTATTATTTGGCACCACTCGGTCCCACGATCCGAAATGTGTTTTGTGTTTACTAGTGATGGAAATATGGATAAGGACATTGAAAGGAGGGTTAGTGCGGTAACAGAGATAATGGTGCCTTAAAGTCGGTCTTATCTAATAAGTGCTTTTCAAAAGAGGCTAAATTGGCAGTTCGTTATGGAGTTCTAGTACCAACCCTTATGTATGGTAGTGAAGCGTGGTCTTGGAAAAAGAAGGACGAAAGTAGATTGAATGTAATTAGTTAGAAGCATCTTAGAATATGGATCCCCAATATGGAGTCCCCACTATTCTGTTTGCATAGATAAAATCGAATCGATACAAGCCAAATTCTTAAGAACTCTTGCCTATAGATCTGGAGCGAGTCGCAGATTACACAACTATAAAGATCGATTACATTTCTTTAAACTGGACAGTTTAGAAAAAAGGAGAAAAGTAATCGATCTCACTTGTTTGCATAAAATTATAAATAGTCACCTTGACACAACGCTAAAGAGCGAAATCAGTCTGCGTGCCAATTTACGACTGCGTAATCCAGACATTTTCAGAGTTGAGCGCTTTTCCTCCAATACAGGGTATTACAATCCTCTCTCTCGTATGTGCAGAGAGTACAACGTAATACACAGGGACAGCACTGAAGGTATGGACATCTTCGGAAGCTCCGTAGACGGGTTCAAGAAAAGGTTGTTCTTGAGATATGTGTAATCACTCTTGCTTTTATATTTACTTAATCATTATATTTACTTATATTTATATTTACTTAATCATTGTGTGTATGTAACTCAATTAAGCACGATGTGAACAATTTTAAAGGGCAATTGGTCTACCTAGGCATATTTTAAAATATTTTTTGTATTACATTTTATCCTTTTGTCTGTTATTGTTCCCTAACAAAAAACAAAAAAAAATAAAAAAAAATAAAAAAGTAATAATATGTAAGATAGGTGTCCAAATGTCGAAATTAGAGCAGAGTGCAAATCGAGGAAGGCCGAGAAAGACACGGAATGATCAAGTAAAACGAGTGCTTGAAAGTGGGCATGTAAGAAGTCAGAATAATCGACGTGCGTGCATGAGAAGATGTATGAATGTGGTGAAAGCAAGAGAAGTGTGCCAGGACAGAGTGGTGTGGCGTCCTATCCTCTCTACCTACCCCTTCGGGGAAATGGTGTGATGATTAGGTAGTAAAATATTGAACATGATCTCACCACAAGAGCAAGCTGCTGGAGGGGAGTCATGTAGTGGAGGCCTGTTTCCCCAGAAGCCTCCAACTTGTTTCAGCGGCTGTTGGCTTTGTATCCCACCGCCAAACAATCCGAATCCTCTTGAAAATGGTTTTTCCTCCTGAAAATAATTTATTCACATTTCAGAAAACAAATTGAAACGTTGACACGGTTTCTAACAGTTTTTTGACTTAATACTTATCAATTATATAAATAAAACACTTTGATTTTTGTCCACTGAGTTTATTTTTTAACACGACATGTTTCGGACACGCAGTACTGTCCATCTACAGTAGCTCAAGCACAGATAACTATCGACGTAGTTAAAAGCGTGCTATTCACGTGCTAACTCTAACGATTTGAGCGATCCCAATGACATAACGTTTAATACCGCGAGCATTGACGATCTGAGCCGAGCGGAGCCGAGCGGAGCCGAGCGGAGCCGAACTAGGCTATATATCGCGGCCTTATGTCAAATGTCAAATCATCGCGCTTGTCGGATTTTTTATTATTTCGACGGCTTTTCTCAATATTGGCTTGCCGAAAACCGGCTAAATTATAATAAAGATTGAATGAAGATTTGTGCGAAAAGATATATCTCGGGAAATGGCTCGCGACTAGTATGTGCTCGTTTAATAATCCCGATCGATAACTTTTAACGCGTGTTCCATTGTGATCGCGAAAACGTTAAACATCCATGGGTAAGAAATCGTTATCACGTCGCTTATTACCGAGTCGGTACTGATCTGTGATCGAGCAACAGGTGTATTTTAAAACTGAAGATAAATATACAATGAAAAGTACAAAAAAATAATATAATACTTATCATTTTACAAAATAACTACTACTTTCCACTATCCACACCCATAGATGCATAGGACACTGCACTGGTACCTACATAAAGCGCAAAAAAAATTGATCATTTGATCCATGAAGGCGAGATGATCAGTCTTACACTTCATAGCCAGTCCAATAACATCGTATTTTTATAAATATATTTAAATGGCTTTATGTACGCCTTTTAAAATTAATATAATAGATAGATTTACGAATACGATAAATACATTATTTTTTTAAGTTTTTTCTACAAGTATTTGGACACACTCAAAATGTTGTTTATAAGTTTTTTTACACTCAATTGTTTTTTTATTATTGTTACTTAGAAGACTAGTACTTACTACCTTCCCTTATCCACACCCAATGGTGCATAGGGCGCTGCATCGGTACACCAAGTGCAGTGATACTTGATCATTTTATCATTTTATTACATGAAGGCAGGACGATCAGTCATACGCTTCAGTACCAGTCCAAGGTATCACACATGAAATATTAATATAAAAATCACATCTAAATAAATATTTCATGTTGACCCCTACGGTAATCGAACCCGCGACTCATGCACAATAGCGAAATGCGCTACCATTGTGCTACGAGGCGGACAATTATATTGTTATTACTGTTTACTATTGTAATATTTTAAATATAATTAGGTGTGTTCATTAATAGGTGCTACCTAAGTAGGTAGCTTGTTAACTTAAGGAAATTTATTTTCCCGTGTACATAGTAATGTGCTAATTCGTATTAAAACGAAAAT
Source organism: Micrasema minimum (assembly GCA_022494985.1). Taxonomy (NCBI): domain Eukaryota; kingdom Metazoa; phylum Arthropoda; class Insecta; order Trichoptera; family Brachycentridae; genus Micrasema; species Micrasema minimum. The sequence goes on from JAGVSP010003724.1 coordinate 17,391, forward strand.
CTAAGCCATTCTCTCTCTTCAACACTTGCTAATAGATTGTAAAACCAACTGAGTCTATAGACGGTACTATAATAGTCTAATGCGCACTTTATATGGGGCTGAAAACTGTACAGTATCTTGTTTAGAAAACTGTTCTGTCAAAAGACACTCTAAATACTTATATTTCTAAAGCGCAATCGTAAGTTACTATCGTATACTATTTGTTTTATTTTTTGGAATAGGGGGTGGTGTGTTTAAATTGTTGCTTGGAATTTGTACCGTGTCGCAGTCGGCAGTGGATATTTTTGTGTTAGCGTGTATTTTTGGAGACCATGTGTGTTTTAGTTAAAGTCCGTCATATCTGTTAATGTTATTTGGGTGTCTTTGTATTTCGATAGCCTCTTTAATTATGCGTGTGTTGTAGTTTTTATGGTTTGTGTAATATTTTAGGTTCAAAAGCAAAAAAAAATGTCCGGTCTCAATAAAATGTTCAGTTATTGCCGACTTGTCAGGGTGTCAGGATTTACATGCTCTTTTATGTTCGTCAATGCGTTTCTTTAAAGTCCGCCCTGTTCGTCCAATATATACTTTATCGCACCCTTGGCAGCTTAACTTATATACTGTTTCTGTTTCTAACGGGTCTTTAAGCAAAAACATAACACGGGTAATCCCAAAAAACAAAGCAAATAGAATCAACAACGACCGTGAAAATCTACGTTTGCACACAGGAAATTGTTAATAAAGCTAATAATGTAAATATGTTTTTGAAGTGAAAACTTCTTTAGAATCGTTGGGAGTGATTTGAAACTCTATGAAACGAAAAAAAAGCGACACTAAAAAGAGACAAACATATAGATCTATGGGATTTAGCCTGCGAGAGAATGAGATAGAACACAGTTTCAGCCGGCTGGCAGTAGTTCCATCTACCTCATCAGATACATCTACCAGTTGATCGCCGGCACCCCTTATACTTTTATAATGTGGAGGTCCTAGGCTATATAACAGAATTTGTTCTATTCATGTATCTGAAGAGGTAGATTCGACTCCCAAAATTTTGTAGCAAAACCGAGGGAGAAGGCGCCTTGACGCGGTATTTCACAGATATATTGATAAATAATAATAATAATAAAAAAAATATACTACTTATAATAATAATAATAATAATAATAATAATAATAATAATAATAACAATACCGATACTGATACTGCATTTAACTCATTCTCTCTCAGCTTAGTTTTATTAAGGTTTCACTTCTACCTGGTGTGAACTGCAACATGCTGCTGTTTTTTTTCTTTTACTTTTTTAAAAAGCATTCATAAAACTTTACATTAAAAAAAACATTAACGGTCACGTCTGCTAAACATCGCCGCCAGCGTCGCGCCGATCATTCAATATTTTATACAGTTTTCCAATAGTTTTCACTTTATACGGGACAGTTTGCACACTGCATAAGAACGTGCATAAGAACCTAAGTTTTCTGCCCCGTATAAAGTGCGTTTTAATAGTAATATTTTTTTAAATACTACAATATTTCTATAAACATCCACGCAAGATAATGTTATTATGAATCTCTGTGCTCGCCCATTATATTTTTTAAAAACAATAAAATTGGTTTTGCATTATTACAAAATTATTTTATAAAGAATAATACATTAATTATAAATGTCGTGCTCATCCTAGCTCAACTGTTTGCAGGTCGTAATGGCGTCCTGGACGTCCACTGCTGACAATTCGTCGGCAGTTTGCGTCGGAGCTACGGAATGTGGACCTGACTTAGGAGGATGCACCGGAGCTAGAGGCCGATAGCTTGGCTTGATTTAAACGTGTATCGGAATTGTTTTTTTAATATTTTTTTTAGGACTTATTTATAAAAAGGGAGATGAATACATTATTTAAAAAATTATAAATATTTACACCCTTCGGGTCGATATGTAAAACGTGAGAAAAAATCATTGCTCCAGTGCTAAATTCCAGGGTGGAATTCGAGGACTACGATTGTATGGAAGAACAGCCGAGAGTCACGTAAACGCCATTCCTCTTAAAGTAATACTTCTTTTTCTTATTAAGATAGACCTAGGGGCATTGATTTTGAATTGAATTGCCTTTCTGTGTAGTGAAACCGTGTAAAAACCGTACGGATAAAATTAACAAAAAAGATGGTGTAACTTTCCACATGTAAGTGTTTATTTATATTTGTTTACAAAATAATAATTATTCAAAGAAAGTTTTCTTCTTAAATAATAGCCGACAGCCCGTCCACAAGTAAAAAAAAGTCATTTTAGATGCATGGTAAAATTCATGAACGCTCCTCGTAAGGAACGGGTTAGTATTGTATACTGTTACTGTAACCCTATATATAGCCTATACCTTTTGCGGTTTGTGGGTGGATGCTCGCTGGCAGTCGAAGGGCTCTGATAAGTCGACCCGTGTAAGTGTATTGGTATGAATTAAAGGTGCGGAATCTTCGTGTCATTACTTTTACTAAATAATTTACTCTGCAAGGCAGATCTAAGTGTATTATAAATCAATGCCTAGGGGTCTGTGTTATTCTAATTCCATGCCACCTCTTGCCCTCTTGGTATAACGACTCCCAACTGTCCCTCCATCTTTTTGCAGGTCGTCCAGGAAGTCGGCGGACAGGTGGGCAGAGATGCATCACGGATTTGGCTATTCTACTGTCGTCCGTACTCAACGTGTGCATGCCAGTCTCTTCTTCTTTCTCTTCCCCGCCTGACAACATCCTGTTGCTCAATCACAGATAACTATCGACGTAGTTAAAACCGTGCTAACCACGTGCTAGCCCTAACGATTTGATCGATCACAGTGACATTCGTTCGATACCGTGGTATCGATAGCCGAGCATAGCCGATCTGAGCCGAGCGGGGCCGATGCACGCGATATCGCGGCCTTATGTCAAACGTTCAATCAACGCGTTTGTCGGATTTGTTATTATGTCGACTGCTTTTCTCAATATTTGGCTTGCCGAAAACCGGCTACATTATAATAAAGATTGAATGAATAATATGTGCGAATAGGATATATCTCGGGAAATGGCTCGCGACTAGTATGCGCTCGTTTAATAATCCCGATCGATAACTTTTAACGCGTGTTCCATTGTGATCGCGAAAACGTTAAACATCCATGGGGAAGAAATCGTTATCACGTCGCTTATTACCGAGTCGCTAGTGATCTGTGATCGAGCAACTGGACTTCGCAAGTTGCTCGGATTTGGGTCGAAGTAATACATTTATTGTATTTCATTGTTGTCATATTTTAATAATCCACCCGCATGTCAGTTATATTTTATTTTGTTGCGTTCATATTGTTCCCATTTGAAGTAATGAATAAACATGACAATGGAATCTACTTCCTCGGTACACCGAGACACGTGGAGACACGTGGAGACTCCATGACGATACGTGACGTTATTGCACTCTGTAATATATTCGTATTGTAACAATACATATTGTATTTGCATATACACCATGTAGCAAAACTCGATGGACTAACGAAAAACCAGTCAATGTTTTTGGTGACAATTTTATTTTGTAAAATCTTCGAAACAGAATTCACTAGAAGGGGCGTTTCTTAACAATTTTTTTTTTAAATATGTTAATTTCATAACACCACTTATTATCAAATTCCACCGTCTAAAACGTGTGACGTAGATGTCCAGTGATGACGTAGATGCCTATTGATGACGTAGTGAGTGACGTAGTGGGTGACGTAGTGGGTAACTTGACTCTAGACTCGATTTTTCAAGTGTGGAATGTCAGTTCTCTGAAATTCTTTTTCAAGGTGTAAAATTTTTTTTTTTGACCCTACACTTAGTTCTAGAGAATATTGAGGTATACGTTGATTTTATTTTCGATAAATTCTTTTAAAAATTGTCAAATATCATTCATTTAGACATGCAATTTTTTTTTTTTTAAATTTACAAATACAAATACTGAATTTTTATATCATTTGTATACTATGCAATCTATCAGGCGAATGTGTGGTAAAGACTATGTATGACAAATGTCGAAATTTAGAGCAGAGTGCAAGGCTGAGATAAGCATTATCGACCAAATTAAGAAAGGGCTTTTACGATGGTTCGGTCATGTGGAGCGAATGAGTGACGAAAGAACGGCTAAAAGAAGTTTAAATGCAAGTGTGCCTGGATGTAGAAGCCGAGGAAGGCCGAGAAAGACTTGAAAGTGGGCATGTGAAAAGTCGGAATAATCGGCGTATGTGCATGAGAAGATGAATGAATGTAGAGGAAGCAAAGGAAGTCTGTCAGGACAGAGTGGTATGGCGTTCTATCCTCTCTGCCTACCCCTACGGGGAATGGCGTGATGCTTAGTTAGTTAGTTAGTTATATTTAATCTCTTTATTACCTTTCACATGTTTACCAAGGATGTTTAAAAAACCGATTTGAGGAGATCCGGTCAAAGAAAATTGTTGAAAGCTTTTACTCAAAGTTTTTGATTAGGTTGAAATAACATAATCAACTCCAATTAAATATGACTTAGATTGACTTGTTTTCGGGTTGTACTACGAGTTTTGTTACCCCGTGTATAGTACTGTTCCTGTCACCAAAAGAATTTCAGAACAATAAAAGTTATTGATTGTTCTGTCAAGACGGCTCGCCTCAAAATTCAGTTATATTGCATTGTATTCAAATATAACGATGCAGTACCCTAAGCACCACTAGGTGCGGATAAGGGAAAGAAAAATATGAGAATTTAATATAATATATGTATTTTAAAATGTTTTTTAAAACAGAAAAAAAAGATTTTTGTAGGGGGAAAATTGAAAGTCTTTTAGGGCTTAAGATCTTTGATTGGATGCTTTTAGAACATACTCCACCACGTGACTGCGGCTGCTTTCCATACAAACTTATTCCTCAAGTTTCTCCCTGGAAATTAATATTAGAGCAATGATTTTTTCACACTTTTTACATATCGACCAGGTACAAAGTATCGTATTATTTATAAATAAATGATTAACAAAATAAGACGATACAAACACGCATTTGCTCGATCACAGATCAGTACCGACTCGGTAATAAGCGACGTGATAACGATTTCTTACCCATGGATGTTTAACGTTTTCGCGATCACAATGGAACACGCGCGTTAAAAGTTATCGATCGGGATTATTAAACGAGCGCATACTAGTCGCGAGCTATTTCCCGAGATATATCTTATTCGCACAAATCTTCATTCAATCTTTATTATAATTTAGCCGGTTTTCGACAAGCCAAATATTGAGAAAAGCAGTCGACATAATAAAAAATCCGACAAGCGCGATGATTTGACGTTTGACGTACGGCCGTGATATAGCGTAGTTCGGCTCCGCTCGGCTCAGATCGCTCTTAAATGTTGGAAAAACACGTTGATTTATTGTTATTTTAATATTGTTACTTTTATTATTTACGGTTAATTATAACTGGGTAAATTGAAAAGTCGAAGTAATCGGCGTGCGTGCATGAGATGATGTATGAATGTGGAGGAATCGAAGGGAGTGTGCCAGGGCAGAGTGGCATGGCGTTCTATCTTCTCTGTCTGCTAAAGGTTTTAGTGATGCTTGAGGTGCTTGCATAAGAAGATGTATGAATGTGGAGGAAGCGAAGGGAGTGTGCAGGACAGAGTGGCGAGGCTTTCCTTAATCTTTTTTTAATTTCATATCACCCTGGAAGAGTTGACAACTATATTTTAAGGCTTAATTATTTTTGTTTTGGATAAGTTAAACTTTTTCTAAAGCCAATTCGAAGGGGTTTTTTACAACCTATGAATAATAATTTTTATTGCAATGTAAAATACCAATTAAAAATAAATTGATATAATAATCTACCCACATATTTTTAGATAAACAATATCAAAAAGGTATCACACTTATCACTTGTACTGGCGCTGAAGCGTAAGACTGATCATCTTGCCTTCATGTACAACATGATCAAGATTCACTGCACTTGATGTATCAATGAAGTGCCCAATGCACCTTCGGTAGGGTATCAAAAAGGGTAGGGACTATGTATTTTTTTTAATTCGGCATTAACAAATAAATTTTTAAAATATCTCTTTGCTTTTATTCATTTCTGAAGTAAAATCATAATCATTATGGGCCACTAGAGGCTTGTCAGTAGAATATAAATTAGATACAACATGTCTATTATTTATTGGCAATGTAAATGAATAATTAGTACCAACACTTTCTTTATTTGACCATTTAGCAGTTTAGTTACGGGTATAATCTAGTTATAAACAAGTTTTAAAGAAAGTGTAATCTTTTTTGAGTCAACGAATCCTTTAAAAAAATTTAAGCATTGTCAGCATTTTATATTGGAAGATTTAATGAATCCTTAAATTAGTGAGATAAAAAAGTTAAGAAATTACAGATCATATTAACCATTAATAAACATATGGTTTTTAAACGACATTTTGTGTCTAAATCAGGGGTTTTTCCCCATGACGGGATAAGGTATATATTTTTTTAAATATCTCTACATTAACAAAGAATAGGGAATGTTGTAATACCCAGCCAATAACAGGTCATAAGCCCTGTAAACGCTTGAATATCCATATTCTCGAGTTTGAAAAAAGCTTCTACATTTCTCTATATCTAGAGTAGAATTGTCATAATTTTTATTTATTCCTTGTAGTGAAATGAAAATCCCAGGCCGTAGTTAATTAATTAATATCAATAATTAATGATTCTTTTTATTAGAAATACTACGACTAATTTTCCTTATCTGCACTCAATGGTGCATAGGGCACTGCATAGGTGCAGTGCATCTTGATAATTTTATTACATGAAGGTAGGATGATCCGTCTTACGCTTCGGTACCAGTCCAAGGTATCACACATGAAATATTAATATGAAAATCACATGACAATAAATATTTCATGTTGACCCCCTACGGGAATCGAACCCGAAGATCGAAAATAATTTTAAAATTTGTAACAGCAAACAACGCTGTGGACCAAGACCTGGTTTTCTTTATAAAATACATTATTTAAAAATAAATTTCATTACTAAAATTGCCTCTCGAATTTATTAAATAAATGTCTTAAAATTACATTGTAAAATAAATTATTCCTACATAAAAACATATTTATTCTCACCCCGTTTATTGTCAGAAATACAGACGTCAAGACCAACCAAACGAATCTACTCCTGACCACCATTGTAATAATTTCCTGTCAACACCTTGATGATTCCCTGAATTTTAATCAGATAACTGTCCACACGCTGAGATCATCAACACTTGAATCCACTACAGTCACAATCACAACGCATTACTTAAATAACGAGCTTTCAACACCGCAAAAACTGCACTTGCATAAAAAAATATTTTTAGTTATATGTTGTTTTTATTATCTGTAACTTTTTGGGTGTCTTTATTTCCAATTTTGAGTATCTTAAATCGCTGTATATTTAATTATGTTTTATTTTCTGTGTTGATTTACTGTCTGCCTTCTTCTTTTCTTGACTTTGTTTGTGTTTTTCGCGAGTCCCGTTTCGCTCCGCGCCGCTATGGTCGCGCCATTTTGCGTCGTGTTTTGGCGTGTTTTGGCCAACAGGACTGATGGTCGAGTGGTGTTGCGAATGTTAAGGTCGCGGCCGCGGTGTTCGGAATGTCACGGGTTCTTGGCGCGGGGCGGGGGGCGGGGGGTGGGGGGAAGCTCTTTGTCTCCCACTAGGACTACCTCATGTGTACCTGTTTCTCCCCCTCTATAAAAAGCAGAGCCGGTTGAGTAATAATTAATATTTATTTATTTATTTACAGAACGTTGTGAATGTTCCAGTTACATATTATATATTTACAGATAACAATGACATCTCTTACAAAATGACTTAAATATTTACAATAATTATAAGCTTTTTTTTCCACGAAAAAAAATAACTAAGAAGAGAGAAAAACATAAACATTAATAACTAAGAAGAGAAAATAACAATGAAAAAGAGAGAGAGGAAAAAAAAGAACTAAGACTTATTATTATTATTAATTTTAAAAAATTATTAAAAAAGAAAAAACATGTGTATAGTGTATATATAATATTCTAATAGTACGATTATTTTAAAAGAAAGAAAAATAAATAATATTTATTTATTAAAAACTTCATCTACCTAATGTTAAAATGCCATTTTATATCGAGTTTTATAACCAATTTGACATCTCAACAGAGACGAGAAGTTTGGAAGGGAATATAAATATTTAGGCGTTTACAGGGCTTATGACCTGACATTGGCTGGGTTAAGTGGCCACTTGATATATTACAACATTTTTTTGTAATTATTAGCCCGTGATGGGTGAAATCCAGTTTTTGTCTACAAGTATTTGGACATACTCTAAATGTTGTTTTTATAACCGTAATTTATTATTACGATGCATTTCTCGATTCGAATATCTTATTTATCTATGTTTCAATAGAAATAATAAAATAATAAAGGTTTTTTTAAGTTTTCTCCCAACCAAAATGATTTTGAAATTGTTTTGTACGTGTACGGCCCGTGTGACGTCGTGTTTCAAGTCGTTTTATGCAAAAAAAACTAATTAATTCGACTGGAAACGTCTTTTTTACATTCCATACTTAAAAAATACTACCGTGTATAGTGTCTACGTCATAACTCGACATCTTCGTCACGCGTTTCATGTGTTGGCATAAGTGTTGGAGTCTTAAGACGGTGGAATTTAATAATTAGTAGTGTTATGAAATGAACCCTAGGAAGCGTATATTTTTAGAGAATTTGTATGAAAACGCCCCTTCTAGTGAATTCTTGTTCGAAGCTATCAGCTTTACTATTTGTAAAGAATACAAAAGCATATCTTTGATGTTCGAAGCACTAACTTTGTAAATCATTTTATTAACTTGAATAAATAAAATTAAAAACTTTGTTTTTTAATTCATTTTTTTATTATTTTATACACTTAGCAAACTAGTTTCGACCTACTGGTCATCCTCAGGGCTACTTATCAACTAAAAACTTAAATTTAAGTAAAAGCCCTATGTTTAACATCTTTCCCATCCCTACTCATCTACCCAGCCCAAATAATTTTTACTGTTAAGTTTTTAGTTGATAAGTAGCCCTGAGGATGACCAGTAGGTCGAAACTAGTTGGCTAAGTGTATAAAATATAAAAAAAGTTTGTCAAAAAACAAAGTTTTTAATTTTATTTATTCTAGTTAATACAAAAGCAAATTGCAGTCCAAATATGTTCAAGTGACCTGGTGCATGGTAGGCCAACTAGCACCACTAAGCCACGAGGTGGACAGTGGCCCCAATAAGTCCTAGTCCCAGTCCTGAAAGGTGAAGAGAAGTCGTTTCGCGGTCGGGCATCGGAGTCACCGCTCTCTCGACTCCAATCACCGCCACCGGTCGTTCAGGGACATTCAACATTTCAAAGGACGAAACAAGCTAGCATTTCATTTTTTTCATTTCATTGAATTTCAATAAAGCGAGTTATCACAAAACCATCAGTGTAATCCGTTCGTTAATCGGATAATTAATAAGCGAGATACAATAATGTATTGTTTTTATTATACATGTGGCGGAAGAAATACGTCACGCGGGCGACGCGGGACGATGTAACTTAACAACTTGGGGTGCAGCTGTCAAAATTTCAAAATATTTTTACTCTATGGATTGTAGAATGTATAGGTGTGTAGGTGTAAGCTGTGATTGGTTGGACACGCCTTCATTTGGTTACGCCTTCACAAATTTTAGTTTTAAAAATCTATTTGATTTTAAATTATTTTATTTAACCTAACCTCAACCTATCATTTTAACCTACTGTATAAAATTTCATAACCTATTATTTTACCTATTATTTTTAACCTAACCTATCATTAACCTACTGTATAAATTTCATAACCTATTATTTTTATTTAACCTAACCTATCATTAATCTACTGTATAAATTTCATAACCTATTATTTTATTTAACCTAACCTATCATTAACCTACTGTATAAATTTCATAACCTATTATAAAGGATATTGCTTTTAAATAGCCATTCTATTAAAATTATTTTATTAAACCCAACCTATCTTAACCTACTGTATAAATTTCTCTCTTCGACTCTTTTTCTACATCTTGTCATATCTATGGATTTAGCAATAGACTAGTCCTCATACAAAGCACCCCAAGTTGTTAAGTTACACCCATTTTAACCTTCATCGTGACTACACGTCGCTTTTGTACAATTTTCTTGCCGCTAAATTGTGTGGCAATCTAAATTCATTTCACACTTTTCCACTTTTATAATTCATGTCAATCTTAGTTTAATTAGTTAAGTTTAGTTAAGTATTTCCTTTCATGTAACTTCTGTGTAATAAATGTGCACTAGAAACTGTAAGTACTCTTTCATTTCTCTCTGTGCACCCACATAAAACAATCACCACTAGAGGTAACAAAAGTGGTGGCTAAATACATATCCACGCCTATCATACAAAATCTTTACAAAACTTAAACTTTAAATTATTGTATCTCTGTTATTAGTTATCTGATTTATAAACGGATTGCACCGATGTTTTTTTTATTTTTTGTTTTATTTTTTTGCATTCACAGAAAATTTTGGTTTACAAGCCTTTTTCCTCCACAGATTTTTCATCTGTTTCTGTCGTATCAAAATGATCTTGATCTCTTTCGGGGAGTGCTGAGACTAGAAATAAAACGCGTTTTGCCCTATGGACCAAGCTAGAGGGGAACTTCAAAAATAAACCATAATTTTTGATATTCATTTTCAAGTATAAATATATCTTTGAATAAACCTATATTAACTTTAAAAAATTGTCTCGACAGAGATGATTACACTTATGAAGATATGGAATCAATGTTGAGTATCTCTAGTCTACAAAAGCGTAGAACTAATATTGACTATATTCGAATTTAAGTTACTGAATGGCATGATTGACGCACCATCGCTGCTCCACACAAGAGTGACCTTAAGTATTTCGGTCGGTAAGTTGAGGAATAATGACGCGCCGTTCCTTGATATAAAAAACCTAGCCTCTGGAGCAATAGACTCTCCGGAACTACTATCTAAACTTTCCATAAATATTCCCCGTAAAACCCTTCGTAACAACCCTCTTCTTTATACCCCTCTGGTACATACGAACTATAGAAAAAAATCGTATATATGGCGAGCCTCCAATAACTTTAATAAAATATCGAGAACATTGAATATAGATTTATTTGAGAATAACCATGGTAATGTGCGGCGTTTGCTTTCCGAGTGAAATCGCACTTTGTTGATCACATTTTGTTGAGTTAGCTTTTTTTTTCTTTCTTTTCTAACTTTTAACTCACTTTTATGTACATGTATAGTTTATTTGTAGTAATCTTACGATGAGAATATTTTTCTTTCTTTTTTACCTATTTTTGTTACTACCTGTGAAAACCTCTAATTGGTCTACTCGGTTTTCTTTTAATGTTTTTTTATAATGATTATTTGACTTTTGTTTTCCTTTAAATAAATAAATAAATAAAACCAACTAAGACATTTCAATAACCATGTATCATTTATGTCACATTAAACTAAAATCAAGACAGAATCTGGAATTTTTCGGTCTAAGTCCATCAATATTTAAACATTCACTGAATTAGACTAGATCGTGTCTTGAGATTGTACATAGTTTTGTCCTAGCTTTACATATTTTAATATTACTTTACCCTTCCTGCAACTTTTTTCATGTATGAATTATGTAATTTTGTTTTAATTTAATGGACTTCATGTCCGTAAATAAATAAACTAAGATATGTTGTTAAATTTTATATTCACTCTTTGGATGATAGGTACTCCCATAATATATTCCTTGTACTTTAGTCTGTTACAAAGATGCCACAATAAAAAGCAATATTAATTTTAATAATGAACATTTTTTTAAATTTAATAAAAAGGCCCCTGAATTTACCACATCTGCCTTATATACATAATTACTGTCGCGGTCTAGCAATATATATGCGTTTCGCTGTGTTTCATGAGGGTCGTTCAAATATGTTAGATAATATTATTAGAAATCAGTTGAAATTATAGCAATCATATTTTTTTATATTAATTACACACCATATATTTACAATTTATTAATTTAAAAATATGTGATAAACAACTTTGAGAAAAAGTACTCAAAATAAGTTATAAGTACGTGTTATTTTTGAGTGAATTCCCAGTTATTTCACATAAAATGATAAGTAAAAATTTTAATAATTTAAACTTACAGTTTCACAAAATCTACGATATGTTTCTCCAAGCCTCAAATGCGCTTGTTGAAAAACTATTTTTTTTTAACATTTTTGGCCTTCGTAACGTGGCTAAGACGCTGGACTCGCGATACGGAGTTTACGGATTCGTTTTCCAGTAGGATCACCAGGAATTCATATGAAAACCACCAAAGATTGAAACCACTTCAATAGTTCAGGAGACATATAACATTATATTACTCTTAACTTATTATATCACCTACTAGGAAACGCCTGAAGATGAATCTTCAATTTGTCATGCTTATAACTTTTACCAGCTAATTTTTGTAAAAAACATTTTGAGTGTAAATGTTGTTTATAAACAAAGGCTGCCATTTATCCTATTATAATTTATTGCGATAATTACAAGAGGTTTTAATAATAATCAAATTGGTACTCACGGGGCATCCAGTGCTGAAGACAAGTAGTACAATATATTTTTTTATTGTTATTACTGTTTTTTATTATTTGTATGCATGGAACTAATAAGTCGCTCCTCATTTAAACCGGTATCATAGAATACTGCGCCAAGCGTATGGAAACTATAGTTATTGATCATGTTTATTGAAATATAGAAATCCTAATATATTATCCCTAGAGCAAGTTTTTGCTAAATTCAATACCCGTTTTTACGGCACTTGTCTATTTTTTCAAATGTCAATTTAATCCTATTTAAATTATAGGACCTGCTGGATTACAACGTCTTGTTTAATTTTTTTCAAATGAACACTATTTTATTTAGTTAAGAGGGGAGACACACATCGAAATAATAACTGTATAAAAAATGTTAAAGAAATAACCAAATATTCTCATTTCGTATTTATTCATTTATAGAAGTTAGGTACAATTAATTGTGATAATTTTATAATCTATTAATTGCCTATTTCACAAGGCATCAGGTTCTCAACGTCTTGGTCGTCCACTGTTGACAATTCGTCGGCAGTCTGCGTCAGAGCTGCGGGACGTAGACTTGACTTGGGAGGATGCACGCGAGCTGGCGGCCGATCGCTTGGCCTGGAGGCAGTTTGTGGATTCCATATGCTCCACATAGGCAGCGGATATGGTATGATGATGATGATGATGATATGAATTTACTAGGTGCAATAGTAAAGTAATGAAAAAAAGTAAAATATTTTTCGTAGCTTCGAGATTTTTGTTGCTAACTACTACTTTCCCTTATCTACACCCTAATGGTGCATAGGGTACTGCATCGGTACACCAAGTGCAGTGTATCTTGACAATTTTTATTACATGAAGGTAGGATGATCAGTCTTACGCTTCAAAACTAGTCCAAGGTATCACACATAATATATTAATATGAAAATTACATAATACATCATTGTTATATGTCTAGTGATGACGTAGATGCCTAGTGATGACGTAGATGCCTAGTGATGACGTAGATGCCTAGTGATGACGTAGATGCCTAGTGATGACGTAGATGTAGATGCTAGTGATGACGTAGATGCCTAGTGATGACGTAGATGCCTAGTGATGACGTAGATGCCTAGTGATGACGTAGATGCCTAGTGATGACGTAGATGCCTAGTGATGACGTAGATGCCTAGTGATGACGTAGATGCCTAGTGATGACGTAGATGCCTAGTGATCACGTAGATGCCTAGTGATGACGTAGATGCCTAGTGATGACGTAGATGCCTAGTGATGACGTAGATGCCTAGTGATGACGTAGATGCCTAGTGATGACGTAGATGCCTAGTGATGACGTAGATGCCTAGTGATGACGTATGAGTGACGTAGTAAGTCACTAGCTGTCACTAGGCAACACTAGGCACGGTTGTATTTTTTAAGTTCGGAATGCCATTCCACTTCTCTGAAATTCTTTTTCGAATTACAAACCATGAATTTTATGCTGTATAACTACCCTCTTATCAATCGTTGCATCACGCACCAAATATTGAAAAAATATATACAAGGATTCACGTCAAAAATTGAATTTATTGAGATTATTATCAAGGATTATTTATGTTAATGTCTCTTTTCAATTTAATACTCTAAGGTTGTTTGATCACAAAAACTACGATGTACATATTATTATGTTGCAAATTCAAATCGCATCCAAATTGTATAAACATATGACCCAACGTGAAAAAAGATTTAGAACAATTGAATTGATCGAATGAGTAATATGACGTCAGATGCTCTATCCAATAAGCTAAACGATTTATTATTACATTTTTTATAAAAAAATTATTGAATATATGTATAGAGAGATAACAAATAAACTATAGTTAACTTTTTTGATTATTTTGGCTATTTAATTTTTGGTGAGAATAGGTGTCTTAGAAGAATTTTAGGTGTGCGGTGGTTTGACTTTGTAAGGAACACAGAGGTGAGGCAACGGACACAGCAACCCTTGGTATCTACTGCCATCCGGCGAAGGCGTTTCGGCTGGCTAGGCCATATACAACGTATGCCTCCCGAGAGCCTTAACCATGCTCGCCTATTTTACAAGGCGTCAGGTTCTCGGCGTCCTTGTCGTCCACTGTCGACAATTCGTCGGCAGTTTGCGTCAGAGCTGCGGGACGTGGACTTGACTTGGGAGGGTGCGAGGGAGCTGGCGGCCGATCGCTTGGCCTGGAGGCAGTTTGTGGATTCCATATGCACCACATAGAGAGCGGATATGGTATGAATGAATTTTTTTAATGAAATATTTACAGACAATTACAATTATTGACATCTCGACAGAGACGAGAAGCTTGGAAGGGAATATGGCTATCTAGGCGTTAACAGGGATTATGACTGTCATTGGCTGGGTTAAATGACCACTTTGTATATTACAACATTTCCCCTATTTGCCTAGTATTTGATATCCATATCTGACAACTATCACATTTTGTATATATACAGTGAAATGGCGAAACGCTTCACATGTGAAAACTCTCTGTCATCCATTGAAAAAATTGCTAAGCATTTTAGCAGAAACCTTTAAGATTCTGTGAGAATCTAACCGAATTATATCACCTACTAGGAAACGCATGAAGATAACTCTTCAATTTGTTATTCTTATATGCGACAGGTATTTAGACACACTTAAAATGTTGCTTAAATCAATATTATTATCGTTTAATACATACGTGGAAAAATGGGATTAATAAAAAGCAATTAGTTTTAAGTCGTTTTATAAATAATAAATTATAAACAATAGTTTTTAAATAACATAAATAGATATGTTTATTAAACGCAACAATTAATTAATTCTATTATACTTTAAAAATTAACATAAACTTAACTTTGTGTTTTGTTATGAATGAGTCTCGAATAAATAAATGGACCCACGATATAAATTTCACAAATACAATGATCAACTATTACAAAAACTGAAATTATAAATTAATAAATCCTACGCTTAATCGTAATTTATATTACAATTCTTATTATTAGATTAGTTCTTATCAATACAAACTAGTTTTGGTTCATTAATAAATACGAATAAAATTTTATTTGAACACATTATCAAATTACGTGGTAGAAAAAAAATCTCGTACAATTTGCATTCATCAAATTACTTGAAGAAAATAATCTTTAACGAATGAATAGATCATATGAAAAAACGTAATCACATTAATACGTTAAATCAGTACATAAAACAGTCATGAGTAATATCTATGATTCATGAGCAAGAATGAGGGAATCCACTGTTTTCTAAAGTAATTTTTTTCTATAAACTTACTATTTAACTAACAAAAAAAAATATATTTAATATTTTTTTATAAGTTATTGATGAAGATACGATTTTTTAAAGTTGCACATTTCAAATACCGCGCTAAATACCAACTATGTACTAACTGCGTCATTTTTGCAGGAGTGACGTCAAAAAACGGGTTGTTTAAGGCCATGGTATTTTCTCCAGCCAGTAACAAAACTGTCAAAAATCTATGCAAACTGACGCGGGAAGCACAGATAAAATATACCGTCGACTCAACTGTCATATACTGTTAACAGCTGTTCTAGGTAGACTGAATGGCGGCCATCTTTTTTGCAATAGAAGCTTGTATGTAGATTGTATTCCATATTAAAATGCCATGGAACGCGGCTACGGGGTTTTAAAAACGGAAACCGGAAACACTACACTTAGATACAAGGAGTGACGTCATTGTTTAAGATTTTGAAATGAATGCTATTTTCAACATTTTTTATTAATTTTTGCGTGCGTTTTTGGGATATTTCATCCCACTTTCAAAATTTTTAAATATTCGCGTCTACACGAAAGCATTTTTAAAATTCAATTCCGGGTAGCAGTGGATTTCCTCATTGTGAAATGCTTTATTTTTAAAGCATTTCACAATTCTTATTTGGAACAGTTGGTAGTCCAGTGCTAACACAACCGCCCGATTCCGGTTCGATTCCTCACTCCACTAAACTTGATTCATATTTTCAAGCACAAGCCGCTTAGGCTTCATTGAAAATAGTCATTACAAATTAAATCAAAATCTATAATCATAAAATTAAATAGATTTCTTTATAAAAATGACATCTTTTTTGTTATATTTCCTCTTCTTACGCAGATCAGGATGGCACAAACGTCACTCATATTAATAGGGTTCTTCCCGATAGCATGAATATCTTGAAAACGTTATAAATATTTAAAGTATATTTTTACAATTCCAACGATATAAAACACAATAATCAAAAATTAAGTTTTTATTAGTAAATTTATGTTTCAAAAACACGAAAATACTAATGATTTTTGACGCCCGTTATTGGCCAATGACGTCATACCCGTCCACCGTGGAAGGCGTGAAATTCATTCCGTAGTGAGCGCCTATATTGCTGTGACGTCACACCGCATGCGCACCAAATGGAGGATTTTGCGAGCGATTGAAAAAGCGCCATTTTCAACCACGCTAGAAAATTTATATGACATAGTTTAAAAAAAAAAATTAAAAATCCCTTGATATTGTAATTTTTCAATCAATTTTTGAAGTAAAAATTAAAAAATTGGAAAGAACCCCATTCTTCCTAAATACATCTACTTCCCCTTATCCGCACCTAATGGTGCATAAGGCACTGCATCGGGACACCCAATGCAGTGATTCTTGATCATTTTATTACATGAATAGGATGATTAGTCATACGCTTCAGTACCAGTCTAAGGTACCACACATAAATATTAACATGGAAATAAATACAGAGGTAACAGCTTAATATTACATATTGTAATGATTGGTACGAGATCAATTAGAGCATAAACAAGTATCCCTGAGGTTTCCTTTCAGCCACGAGAGGTATCTTGGTACCCTGGTGTAGACTCCTGGATACCCTGGTCTTCCACAACCTACTCCCCATGACACGATTCCTGAAAGAAGAAGAAGATTTTGTAATGTCATAGAAATACGTAATTTTATATTTTGGGTATGTCCGGTTCCGTGTTTTCTTACAAGGTTTTTTACTTTTGAAATATTTTTCAAATAACTTAAAATAACACAATTATTCACAAGACGATAACGTTATAACTAAATATCTTTTTTGTTTATACTTTGCATTATATTTTATTATTTACTAAATAACTTTTAAAAAATTATAAATTTTAAAAAAAAAAGAAAATAATAATATGTAGGTATAATATACATATTATTATTTTCTTATTTTTTCTATACATTGTATATACATATACACACACACACATATATATATACATATATTATTAAAATAGAAACGATAATAAAAATTAAGAATTTATTTTTAAAAATGGTTGATTACACCTTTTTTAGTTTGAAGTTCATAGTGTTGTATTGGTATTTGCATACTTTGCAACAATGTTTTTTTTTTCCTTTTTATAGTACGTATAAACATATTCCTCTATGTTTCACTGTTGTGTATTTAAATGTGTGTATTTAAATGAATTCTGTAAAAGGCAATTGCCCCGTCCATAAATAAAAAAATAAAATAAATGTCCAAAACTGCTATTCCTTTTTCGCACCCAATGGTGCATTGGAACATTAAGTGCAGTGATTCTCAATCATATGTTACATGAACGCCTCAGCGCGTCCAAGGTACCACATACATACATACATGAAAGATTTTTATGCTAAAACCACATTCAAATAAATATTTCATCTGATGTCTTAACAGATCTTAAGTTACAGTATTCTATTTTTGTGAATAAATTTTAATGGAATGGGTCCAGCTATAAACGCCGAACACTCTTCAAGTTGATCGGAAGACTGTTGATATCCATCAATAGTCGCCTTCTCCATGTTTTCTGTGGTTTTCTCATCATCTCAGGCTAATGCGGAGAAGTTCCCTTTAGTCCACACCAGCTGTATCTCGCCTGATCCCAACATAATAAAGAATGACCAATTGAGGATAGTCATTGATAGAAAATTCACTTTATGAAATATAAACCATGTAGGTACAACATAAGGGTTAAAAAAAAATGAAGCTCCAACATAAGGGTTTAAAATAAATTAAAAAAAGGTCCAGTGATAACACCCTGTGTTGATATTTTCTAAAAAAACAATAAATTTCATTCCTTACCAACAATTTCGAATCTGTCTCCATTATGAAGAAGTAATGGACCTCCGCTGTCTCCTTGGCAGGAATCTGTTTTTCCTTTTCCAGCACATAACTGAAAAAAATATTTTAAAAATTAAATGATTCTATTTTTATTCAGGAAACAGTTCAATGAACAAAATATTATAATATTATATGGTCACGTATATTGCACGCGACACCTTTTATTATTAAATACTTTTCTTTTTATTTTGTGAAATTAGTATCGCTTTGTGTAAACTAGATTAAAAAAAATCACTACTAATATACAAGAGTATAATTGTTCCACATATAGACTACTGCTCATCTATGTTATACCTTAGTAATGAAGGAAAGCTTAAAAAAAATACAAATTCTGCAAAACAAAGCCATGCGAATTATATTGAAGCGCAGTAGAAGAACAAACATTTAAAAAATGATTAAACTTTTGAATATTATGTCAATAGACCAAAGAATTAAATATAACGTTGCCAACGAAATGTTGCAAGCAAAATTGTTAAGGGGATAATTCCAAGATATTGCAAAAATAAATTAAAAAACAATGACTTTTTTCATAAATATGCAACAAGAGGTTAAAAAAAAATAGATTAGAAACGAAAGGAAAACTATGTCGCTGAATTGTCTGATGTATAAGGGCATTAAAATGTATGAGGAGATTTCGGATGATATAAAAAATTAACAAAATGTAAATTTATTTAGGGTTAAATGTAAAAAATATATTCGTGAAAAGTATTAATGTATGATATTATAGCTAAATTGAAAAATGTATGATGTTAGGGATAAGAATAGTTAGGAAAAAACTAAGTGTAATGTACATGAAAAAAATTTTTATATTAGTCTATGTAAATTATATAGTACTAAATAAATACAATTGTAAAAAATAAAAAAATTAATGTAATTATTTTTTCTCAGAACACGCAATAATTTCCAGCAAACTTTTGACAGAAGCTCAAACGAGGATCAAAGGAGGATCGAAGATTGTTTCTGGCAGAGAAGAGATGACATTATACTACTACCACTACTTTCCCTTAACTGCACCTATCGGTACATGGGGCAATGCATTGGCACAATAGAAAAAGATGATATGATTCTGTTATTAAATCATCAAAATCATAGGTTACCCAACGTGGGCCAACTGAACCCCCCCCTAGGGGACATGGAGAGTTCTGAGGTGGGCTTATTCTGGCTCTTCTGGGGGGTTGGGTAGCCCCTGGATGCCATCAGCGGGGCATGAGGAGCTCAAATGTTATGAACATATAGAATTATTTAAAATTCTGTTATTACTGGATGTACGATTCGTTCAATAAAGATCATCAATGATCTGTGGATGTAACTTTCAAATTATATACTTGTGTATGAAGTTCATGAATCGACGCTAATGGGCCTATTGATGGTTGGTTTACATAGTCAATACAGCGTTTCGCGTATCTTATATAGACACTATAATTAAAATGTTTAAAAATAAAAACCTACAGTACTTTTTTTGTTTTTTTTAATTTTAAAAAGGGAAATTTCTGGGGGGTTGTGTTTTTTTTGTTAAAGGGGGGCCAAAGGTCAAAGGGTTTGGGAACCTATTCAAAAATTTTTTAAAAGCCTAACTTCAAAGAAAGTGCTTTCCAACAAACTTTTTTCAGTTTTTTTTCGTTTTTTAAAAAGGGCTTTTCTTTGTTTGATAAAAAATAGATCGATTAATTTAAAAGATAATCGCTTTTGGAAAAACGTCGAAAAAAA